>JACXGM010023381.1:6166-16340 GCA_016801145.1 Umbra pygmaea
CAGAGGCTTCAGTAGGAAGCAGAGGCTTCAGTAGGAAGCAGAGGCTTCAGTAGGAAGCAGAGGCTAGGGAGACTGGACCACAACAACTACTCTGACACAAATATGCATTTTAAAGTGGCGCATTAATACGTGAGCAGACATGAGTTGGCTTTTTATAGCTGGGGTAATCTGACTAAAAGTGTAACAGACTATCTCTGACTACCGATTAGTAATGCAGCCATGACATTGGATGTTATCCGGGAGAAAAAACAATGGCTCCTCTCAACTCTTTGAACCAATGCATGATTACCGTATATAATGGCAACACTTGGAGCCACTCAGATGGGATTTACACTACAGGTTCTGCCGTGTGTCATGATAACTGAGTTGTATGTGGTATCTGGTGAGCCTGGTAAGGGGAGATCAAGGGGAAATCTGCATCAGGTGGGAAAATGTCTGTTGTGATTAAGGGAAAAGAAAACCATAGATCTTAAAGCAGCTTTGAACGCCATGTAGAAGTATTTATAAACCTTGGAATACAAATAAAATGTGCTGTATCTAATTCAGAAATTATTAAAATATTCAGATCAGAGTTGTTAACACACTCAAAAAGGACTGATTAGGAACTATACAACTCTCACACAACTCACAAACACTTAGGAGCTACAGGAAGACGTGAGTCAGAAGACCAGAGGACAGTGAACATGTCAACCAGTGGAAGAAGAGCAGATACAGCGGGCAATACACTGCTTTAGAGGACTTGTCTGCAGACTGCCGGTGAAGTGTACACTACATTCCTTTGGGTGACTCACCTTACAGAGAACCAACATCTAAAAGTTAAATAGGATATGCTAAGCTCTACCTACACCAGTAGAAAATTACTTTTTATCATATTTACATATTATCCCACTTCATAACGTATAACTATGGGGGGGGGGGGGGTGAACCAGTGCTCTATGGGAGCATACACAGCAGGGCAGTAGAAGTGATGATTGAGGGCAGAAAAGAGCCTGTCAGGGCTGTGGATGCTGGTAGTTCAAAAGGAGAGTAGGAGCCATTAGCCAGGGAATCTCTGTTAGCACCATCCGCCTGCTGTGCTCTGGGTTAACTGCAGCCTTTATTTACACAGAATAACTACTGTATTTGTGTGTGTGTACACATTTGGTCAGTCCTCACTTAATACAACAAGTTTATTTTAGGTTTGGGATTAGGGTAACGAGGTTATTAGAGGAAAGGCTTCATTTAGGAAGGTCATAATTCTCCCACCATCATTTTCATGCAGCATATTTACAACTTTGTAAGTGAGTGGGATGGTGGTGGTGTGGGGGGGGGGTATTTTTCTCCTCTCCCAATTGGTCATGTTCAATTCCTCTTTCACTTTGCCTCATCAGCAACTTCACAGCGATTGTAGGATGGTCGAAGATTGATTACATGCTTCCACCGAGCACGCGTCACAAAGCTGTTCTTATCACACTGCTCATTCAAGACACAAGCTTTAAGTTGATACAAGCGTGGGAGGCTACACATCTATCAACTATCACCATAACTGAATTCACGGGGGCCTGACCTACACAAGGAGTCATTAGACAACAACATGACAAAGTACCCCCGTCTGACAGACCCACCTGTCCACGCGTCTTACAGACCCACCTGTCCACCCGTCTGACAGAGCCACCTGTCCATCTGTCTGACAGTCCCACCTGTCCACCCTGACCAGTGCTGTATCAATGTGCGCCTTCCCATGCTGGACCCCCGGCATCCTGAGAAACCATAACCATGGACACACGGAGGCCTGGTCTTCACATTTCTGTTCTAAACAAAAGATATCTGATAAAACAAGCCTGACCCGTATCATCAATAACCGATAACCACAACCCTGGAGTGATACCCTGGTTGTGCCACACCTGCTGGCACCAGGAATATCATAAAGAGGGGTACATGGTCAGAAGAGGTTTTCCTCGCTAACCACGATCTAAGGCCTCCAAGCTGAGCTTTCCCTCAAATATGTTGATTTGGTGAACTTCCTGGTTCAGCTTAAACTGTGAAAGAAGCAGAATGTCTTGACAGGTATTTTCAGATGACACATAGCCTAATATTTAACTCTTTTTGGCACATGAAACCTCTGGTTAATAAATGTGTGTCCAGCAATGTTAATATAATAATAATTCAATATGAAGGAAGGATGGTTTGAAATTGTTGCAAAGTTCTGGAGAAACAGATATCATGCTATAATAGTGCATGACCTTGTGTTCATAAAATAACATCACCCTGAATAGGGAAGAGGGTGCCATTTGGCACATAGATGAGAAGAGAGTGTGAGCTTCTTCAGATGATTAGAAGGTACTGAGGTCCTGGGGCAAATGGAAGGTGGCTCATAAGAGACCCACTAATTAATTTTTAATTGCATCAGTCCCCTGAGGCACATACACACCATATAGGAAGAGTTTAACACCCCCTTCCAAACACATTTCCTGAACCACAGCACAGGGGGCTTCAGTAGTTTTCTGATTCAATGGTGAAAATACATTCTGGTGTGAAATGCTAGCCAGTTAGCAGTGTGAAATGCTAGCCAGTCAGCAGATTGAAATGCTAACCAGTGAGCATTGTGAAATGCTAGCCAGTTAGCAGTGAATTGGTGACACAATCTGAAACATCCTTTGCATTCCAAGGGCTGCTGCCCTATGGGCCATTGGTATAAACGCTTCATTAAGGACTGATTTAGCTGTGTTCCGAGGCCTGCTGGTTCGAGCCTGTTTCTGTGTCATAAAATTAGCTAGAGAGCTCTACTGCTACCTAGCCCAGGAGCTAAGTACACACTTCAAAAATACACATTACAATTACTTACATTTTAGTCATTTATCAGACATTATTATCCAGAGCTTTATACAATAAATACAGGGACATCCCCCCTCAAGCAACTTAGGATATACTGCCTTGCACAAGGACACAACAATTGGCCCAGTTGGGAATCGAACCACAACATTTGGCACAGTTGGAAATTGAACCGGCAACGTTCTGACTATAAGTCTAAGTCCCTAACCACTGAGCCATCTAACACCCTATTTATGCATATCCATCATTTTCTGCAGATGTAATGTTAGGACAATAACATATTATCCATGTTAGGACTGCACAATAAATCCTTATAAAATTGCAATCTCGGTTCACCCCTGTTCACGATTTAATTTTGAAATGACCGATTCTCATAAAAACATATCTTGTTTTTTGTACAGACATGTTCAAGGAGTTCAAATAGAGCCTGTATCAGGACCATATTTAGCTCAATGTGTTATGTCACTATTTTTGGTAGCTTACTGTACTTAAATGGCCAGTATGTACTTTATTTTCTTTATTCATTGAAGCCTCTATGTTTACAGGCTTGTGGTGATGCGCAATGTGCGATAGGTTCCAAAAAGAAAATATTTTTGGTACTGCCAATTTGTTTTGTTTTGTCATGGTTCATGTGTGCAATAAACACTACACTTCGTGAGAAAAAAAATTGAGGCAGAGAATCATGATATCAATTGTAAGCTAAAAAAAGCATGATTCATATTTTTCCCCGAATCATACAGGCCTAATCCATGTGCGGGGTGGGTATGATGCAGTAAATTTGCAAAAACTCTATTCATCTCTGTCGTCTATTGACAGAGAGATAATTATACCTTGCACAGGGTAGTGACTCACAGCTGACTTTAGTCATGATAACTAAAGCAGGTCTGGGTTCAGGTCAGCCTGGATGGCAGATCACTCTGCTCAGCCAGTCACCTCAGCCAGTCACCCCCGACACTGTCACTAGGCACATTTCACAGGTCTGATGTTTTCAGGTTGCTTTGACGTTAGATAGACAGGATAAAGAGAGATTGAACAAGAGAGAGAGAGGGCTGACCAAGAAGAGTTGACAGAGGTGAACAACATCAGGGCATGATTGTGACAGCATAGACAGGTTACTGTGTTGAGACTTCATCTTCCTCATTCATCAAGGCTTTATGTGATCTGTAACAACATGGATTTACCTCGCCTGGGCCCATATGAATAACTCATGTACTCAGAATAATACTAGACCCTTACTAGAGACAGAAACCCTTAATTTATAACAGTATACAAAAAATTGTCTACTTAAAACCAATAAGCATTTAAAATCCATGCATAGAAACCCCTGACCTCTACACTGAGCTTACAACAACACAGAGACTTCCTACCGCCAATCTGTCCACTTGATCCCAGTGCCAATCTAGCTGAGATCACCAGCTGCTGTCTTGACTCTGAGCTGCTCACTAGCGTGTCGCCCTCCACCCACCAGAATGAAATCCCCCTGGGCCAACGCTCACGGCAGCGCAGGGAGGAGTGATGCGCGTGGTGGGGGAGGGGTGTAGAAAAGTCAACAGTTAGTGGCCTGAAAGGACCATTGTGTGGAAGAGGACTTGCCAGTAAGGAGCTAGACTAGCCAGGCTAGGATCAAGGCTATGTCAAGTCTATTTTTTGTGTCTGTTTCTCTTTCTCCCTTTGGCTGCTCTCTGCTCCTGTAGTCAGTACCCATCACAGTCTTCCACTTTCTCACTAATCTTCTTTCTTCTATCACTTTCCGCAGCCCCTGTACTCTTCCTCTACCGGGGTGTCTGGATCCCAGTCTTCCACCTGTCCATTCTCCTCCTGTTGCCACGTTCGGCACAAACAACAAGAGCCCACCGCTCCACGGCACATATGTTTACTGAGACAGCTGGGCCAACACGTCCAGGCAGCCCACCCAGGGGAGCTCTAGGGCCTGACACCCCCAGCTGGACACAACACTGCTTCAGTTAGAACTAACCATGCATGCATGCAAGAAATATGGAGCTCTTAAAGTTGTAATAATCTAACGCTTAAGTCTGGAAACTCTTTGACCAACGTTATTCTTCTAGGATTTTTTAAAGTGGTTCTGAAGTTCATAGTCCTGTCATAACCAGGAACTGCATTTACTACCCAGAATTCAGGTCAGACAAATCCATCTCCCACTGCCAATTGAAAAAAACAGTTGCTAACCTGGATCTACTGTTATTGACCTGAATGTCACTACTTGACAGGGTTGCCAGGACCACCTTATGGATAAATCAATTTATCTTAAAAGAAGGTTTTGGTTTCTGTGTGGATGCTGGCAGTACCAACCACAGGGAGGCCATCAGGACTCATCCACAGGAAATACAACAACCTTGAAGGGGGGCTTTTCCACTGTCCCGTTACATGCATGTGACCACAAACAACTGAATGAAATGAAAAACCCCTTGGCTTCGCTCCTAAATGATTAACACACCTGCTCCTGGACTGTAGTTCTTCTGTTCAGAGCTTCCGCCCAAGAACCAAGCTCAAATCCTTTTTATACCCAAACACCATGAACGGTGCTTTTTTAGAGAAACATGCATATGTATGAAAAACGAATGCTGCAGCATTTCTGTATTGAAGACTGATGAGAACATTGTCAGTTGTAGTAGAACGCAAACCCGTTTCACCAGTCCAAACACAACGACATGTTTGCGGGTTGTGTTCTGTGTGTGATAAGTGTCTTGTAGACCTAGTTTGTAGCAGCACCGTTGGTGTCTGTATTATTCAAGGGATGTGCATCATCAGCTACCTATTCCTCTGGAAGCCACCTAACAGAATCCTCTAGATGGCATAAATATATTAATGACCGAGTCCCTCTGCTCGGGACTCTGCTCCCTGATTGATTCCTTTTTTACGTTTCTCCAGGAATAGAACCTATCGTCTTCAGATGTGGCAGCTGCCACCTCAGGGGGGCAGTGTTGGAGTGCAGGTGTGAGCCGCGGTCTGTGGATCTTAATTGGGGAAGCCGGGGCCGGGCTCACATTACGTTTGAGACAGGAGTGAATAGAACGGTTTGTAGCGCATCAAACCCATTGTGTGCGATACCGTTCCCCTCAGTCCGGACGGTAATGCGAGCCCGGTATCCCCAACATCCGGTGCTTGAAGATCATGAATCCCACTAGATTGTCCTTCAAATATTAGGCATGAATTTAAATCAAAATTTATAAAATATCCAAGCTGCACACAAAAATCTATCTTTCTATATGTGAAAACAAGTGCCTTTAAGAATAATGTTAGCAAAAAGAAAATGCTCATTATCAACAAGTCATCCACTGACTTGATTTGACAGAGATCATAAGCAGTAGCCTTTTATGGAGCTCCCCAGCAAACACAGAACGTTCCCCTAACGTTCCCAAATGGTTTCCATTTAGTTATTTTTTTGGGAACCAAACACGAACATTCTATGAACATTCCCTGTAGGTTATTTTTAGGTTTAATTTTATAACCTAAGGAGAACGTTCTGGGAATGTTCCCTGTAGGTTATTTTTAGGTTATTTTTATAACCTAAAGGGAACGTTTCCAGAACGTTTCCCTAACCTTAAGGGAACGTTCTATTTATGTTAAGAAAACTTTCCTGGGTCACCAATAGAGAACGTTCTGGGAACCAAAAACGAACGTTCCCAGAACCTAAAATTGTTAGCTGGGTCTCCTTCAGCCTTCTGCTTTAGAAGTGTTAAACCAGTGACCATTTAATATGCACTCAAAATAGAGAAAAATACAGGGAGGTAAGGAAACTGAAGATCTGTATGTGAAACAGCACCACCTCCTGGAGAATAACACAGGGCAAAAATACCTGTAAAGTTGTGAGATGCAGGGATGTCACACCTCCTCCAACACCCTCTAGACAGGGTTGGATGTATACAGGCAGAGATGCTCAACCCTGTTCCCTGAGATCTACCATCTGGTAGGTTATTTTCTACATTTCTTTAGCGCACCAGATTCTATTTATTAGCTAAATGAATGCTACTTCAGATTACTCACAACTGGGGATGGAGACTTGGAGAACCTAAAGGATGGTACATCTACATCTTCAGGTAGAAGTTGTCAGCCCTGCATTAGTGTTAAGCAACAGAACATGTGGAAACGTTTTGCAAGAGAAAACAACAATTCAAAAGTCTTCCTAGTCCCTCCTTCTATTGTTTGTTTTCAAGTGAGTAACACCAACCAGGTTTCTGTCCAAAATCATCCCCAATAAAACAAGATCACATGAAGCAGTCAGTCCATTTACTGTAGCATTGCATTTCACTTTGATACAAAGAGGCAACAAAAGCCCTGTAAAACTTAAACACCAAATATTAAAGGAACAGAATTACAAGATGGGTCAGTGAGTGGGTTTGAACCCTACTTTCCCAGAGTGCATGTGACTGAGTCAGGAGCTTAGACCACTACACCAAACAACGGCACATGAATTACTGACTGAAATGAGGACTCCCATTCCAACGCGATGCATAAAATTAAATAAAAAAGACTAAATCTGAACATTTAACCTTTGACGAACTAGTTCCATTAGTGAAATGGTAGACAAAATGCTTTCAAATTATATATTTTTTCTTCTTTCAGACACATTAATAACACTCAGTTCTAATTATATTTTTGGCACATACATGACCACTGATAGTTTCCGCTAAATGACTGAAATGTAAATATGTAATAAAACAAGAAAATAACATTTAACAACCCCTGCATTGTTATGTCCCACATTTGAAAACGAACAATTTGTAATTGATTAGTATTATTAGGCCTTCATATGAACTCAGTTACTACATTCATAAGCAAAGTCATACATCAAATGTGAATAGAGAATTATCATCAATGCCAAATCTGTTGTAATCTTTCTGTCCCCCTTCTAAATAGCATGACATTGGCTCATAAAGGACTGCACCGTTCCACCAGACCATGGAGTCAAGAAACCACCTCAAAATATGACCGTTTAATGTGGGCATCCAACATGTAGGCCTTAAAACATTTATGATGGCTTCTTTCATCCCAGAAGTGTTCTTTTAATCTGGGACTACAACATTCTTTCTACCTACAATAATAATGCCACAATCGCAAAATGAAAAGATGGCTTTTAGACAGTGTTTTGCTAGCAAACACCAACAAACTCATCGGCCACTAGAAGGCCTAGAGTAGAAAAAACATAGCAAGTTAAAAGATTTGATGTATGCATACAAACACACAGCGAATCTAAAGTGAGCTGCAATAAAACAGAATTAAATTACACGGATTACATAGGTAAATTAGAAAGGGAAAAAAAGTTATATCTAATAGTATATATAAAAGGAGAATGAAACAGCCTAGCGTGATCTGCTGTGTTTCTTTAACCCCAGCGTTGGCTTGAGCCGCACAGTGAGGTCTATACAGTTCAATGTATCCATCTCGTCCTCGTCTTCTGTCCTGCTTCGGCCTGTCAGGCCTCTGTGGCTCCCTCTGCAGGTGTCACACTGCACCACAGCAGCGAGTCTGGAAGAGCTGCTCAATGACCGAAGAGTCCGCTAGCGTGGACACATCGCCCAGGTCCCGCTCGTTACGGGCAATCTTACGTAAAACGCGCCTCATGATCTTGCCTGTGTACAGAATTGATCAGTTCAGCCATTAATGTAACCACAAGCTTTCACTTCGTACAGATTTGGTGTCAGTGCAAAACAGTGTCGAACGCCATTAGCAGGCAATTGTTAGGGTTGTAAAGAGAACCTTAAAGACAACTCTACACAAACAGGGTGGTAACATAAAATAGACTGACTACAGAATAAATAAATCACAGCAAATTATGGAAGCCTCTCACCTGATCTGGTCTTGGGAAGGCTGGGGGCATTCTGGATGAAGTCTGGAGTGGCAATAGCACCAATCTTTTCTCTCACTGTGATGACAGATAACACATAGCGTTAGCATGTGGTCCTCCCCCATCCCACAGACTATACGTCTGCTTCAATGCTCAGGTGCGTGTATGGCGCCTTGTAGGACAGGTTGTGTTCAATAACAGCACTGCACCTTGATTTTTTAGCTCGGCCTCCAGGGTGCGGCTATAGTCGAATCCATCAGTGAGGGTCACAAAACAGTACAGACTCTCCCCCTTGACCGGGTGTGGCCGGCTCACCACAGCTGCCTCAGCCACCGCCTCATGCTCCACCAGGGCTGACTCCACCTCCGCCGTGCTCAGCAGATGACCTGGGGAGAAGCGGTGAGGACCATATCTTTACAAACAGGCAGGAGCGAGCTGAATTGTTGCAACGATATTTGTTGACGATGCACCAAAATGAACACAACCAACATATGCCTAAGTTCCATTGACTCTCTCCATGAATCATGTTTCAGTGCTGGTGTAAGACTTTCTGTCATCAGTTAACCAAAAATACTACAGTTTATACCACATTTTGCAACAAGAGCAGTTAAAACAAAAAACG
Source organism: Umbra pygmaea (assembly GCA_016801145.1). Classification (NCBI taxonomy): domain Eukaryota; kingdom Metazoa; phylum Chordata; class Actinopteri; order Esociformes; family Umbridae; genus Umbra; species Umbra pygmaea. The sequence goes on from JACXGM010023381.1 coordinate 15,406, forward strand.
TCTGAACAGGCCAACTGAATCCATGCTGACCAGGTCTGGATCCAGAACCAGTGACTTTTAAAACAGACGAAGAGCTACAAATAAACAAGGGTTTAAATAATAAACAAACTCAGTTGGGCCTGGACCACCGATGTCATATAAACCCACAAAAGAATGGAACATGGATTTAAGTGTGCTAAATGCATGTGTACTGTATATGTACTGTATATGTACTGTAAGTGTACTGTATGTGTGCTGTATGTGTGCTGTATGTGTGCTGTATGTGTACTGTATATACAACACTCTGGAAAGAATTAAGAGACCACTGCAAATGCTTATTATATCAACCCCATTGAAAACCTCTGGAATGTGATCAAGAGAAAGACGGATGGTCATCAGCCATCAAACAAAGCCGAGCTGCTTGAATGTTTGAGCCAGGAGTGGAAAAGTTACTGAAAACTCAATCAACTGGCAGATTCAGCTGTCAGTAAAGACATGCGGGGTGATCGCGTCGCTATGGTTTTAAATCATACAGGTACATTATTGAATCTTCTTACGAAGACTCTTTGTAGTTACGAGCTAAATTGTTATTATTACTAATCCCACGTTTTCTATTGGCTATATGCTATTTGCACAAATGATGTGGCCTAGATGTAAAAAAAAAAATTATGTTTTGTGTCCTGCTTAAAAGTGAAAAAGCGAGGGTTGGAGAGAACTAAAGTATCCATCTGTAATGCATAACACTGAAAGTACAGCGGACATGCTGTGAGAGCGTATGTCATAGCACAGTCAACATGAGAGCGCATGTCATAGCACAGTCAACATGAGAGCGCATGTCATAGCACAGTCAACATGAGAGCGCATGTCATGGCACAGTCAACATGAGAGCGTATGTCATAGCACAGTCAACATGAGAGCGCATGTCATAGCACGGTCAACATGAGAGCGCATGTCAT
>JACXGM010023383.1:0-16237 GCA_016801145.1 Umbra pygmaea
TCCTTAGCGGTTGTATTTCAGAGTTGAACTTGAAATGTAGCTTGCGTGGACGCTACCGCACTACTTGATAAATATAATAGCTTCACTACTGTAAAGCTATTTGATTCAGAAAACAGCAACGCTACGACCACGCTACTGAGAAATGTAATTAAACTAGTAACGGCGCTACTTGTAGCGACGCTACTGCCCATCACTGCAAGTCTGAGACCATTCCGAAAATATTCAGAAATATTGAGTTTGTTATCAATTAACAATTTTTGTATGGATTTTTATGTTTGTAGAAATTAACATGGCACAGGCAAGTTATGGCAAAAGGCAACCAGATTTTTGGACACAATGTCTTGGTAGAGTTCATAACATTTTTGACCTTAATGAGGAAAGACAAACATTGGTATTACATCACAGATCCTGAACATATTTTAATATAGATAATGTTTATTTTCTGGTAATGTCCTTTAGCAAATACGAAGGGCATAATATATAGTTGAGCATTCAATAAAAGCTTTTTTTCTAACAAACTGACTAGATGGGTTATAAGCTGATATACCTAGAGCTCTCCAATTGGCCATTAAATTCTTCTTCTTGAAAGTTATCTTGTAACATATAATTGTAAATTTAAACACTATGGAACAATTATGCAAATTAGGAAGATACCCCTAGATTATCTTCTGTTCCTCTTGAAGTGTTAAAACCTCTTAAACTGCGACTCCAAACACTGGCACTTAATATCATTTTTAAGCATGAAATAAAGCTAAGACATGTTTTTAAAAAATAATTAATCATTTTGGAGGTAAGAATGTGTCACTATAACTTTCAATTCTATATATAATTAGTAGACAGCAACAAGAATGGTTTATCTGTTTCCCAAAGTCTGTTTTTAACTTGAAGCAATTATGTTAGCAAAATGTATTGTTCATATAGTTCAAATTGAGGGCTTTAAACAAGTATTACAAATAATGAAACCATAATTTTTACTACAACTTTTGAGAATGTTTTTAATAACATATGTGAATAATGCATGTATAAGTGTCTAGATATTGTAGGATGGAGTAAATTACAAAGAAATTCATTTTTCTATTTAAGTATATTGATTTGTCAAGATGTGTAAAACAAGGGTGTCCTCTGTCGCCCTATGAGTTCATTAAGGGTTAACTAAGGGCCATTAAAATGATGTTAGCTATGAAATCTGATTCAGTTATTATATTAAGGGTGTAGAAATTAATGTGATAAAAACAAAATTATAAATGTGGATTATGATATAAGCTCTTTTTTACCACGCATTCTAGAAACGTATTCTAATAGCTCTGGTTTAAAAACATTTGTAATAATGGCACTATATTATGGATTGAATCTCAAAAGATGTTACTGTAAGTTGGCATGTGTCTCTCAAATGAATGCAGATGTTGATGTGCTTGGTGTGTCTATTGCGAATTTTTTTTTGCAACTTATGAGTTTTGAAAATGTATCAAAATAGACATGCTCTTTAAACTGAATGTTAAAATATTTGTCCAGAAATGGAAAAGAGGTGATCATTTCCTAGAGATATAGCAGCTGACATCTATTCATGGCTTTGTTGACTCCAACATGCAATGGAGAATCATATTAAGTTAAATGGCCATATTTAAAAATAAACTTCAGTTAGGGGGCTAAAACTATAAAGATATTAAATGTATTCTCCAAATCATACATAATATTGAAAAGATTTTCCAAGAAGTCAAAGTGATTTCCCAGCAGGCTACTAAAAGAAACTAATCCAATTTCTAAAAGGTTTCAATTTCTTTGCTGTTATACATATGAAAACCAAAAATGTGTGGTCTATTGTTAATTGGATTTTTTAAATGTATATTTATTTTTAAATGAAATATTACAGAGTTACCTCTCCTACAGAAGATCCAGATCAAACATTACCGAAAATAGCATGAATAACATCAAATGTACTGATAAAAGTTAAGTCCATCTTTATGGATTATTGAAGGAAGCTATGATATTCGTGAATTATATTGTAAATAACAAACAAGAACTATAGGTTCATGGAGATGTCATTTCAAATTACGTATATCTAAAAGGACCATTATAAATTGTAAAATATCTTAGTTATATTTCATCCTAATAGGTTTCACAGCTATTTAAATTCTCATTAAATTCAAAATACTTATGACCAGATTTTGTATGTCCCAATACCAATGGTCTCCAGCTTATGAACTGATATAAAACAACAATTAATGCACCAATTAACTCAACTAATTTAAGCTATAATTGATGGCTTTTATCACTATGTTTATAACTATGTTTATGCTTATCACCATTTTTTTATCTGGTGAACAGTCTACCTAGACAGGCTTTACTATAAGGAAATCCCTTTAGGTACTGTTAAGTGTTGGCACCTTTTTAGAATCAGATCAAGGAAGAATTAAGGTGAACGTTATAGGCAAATAAACATATACACCGAATTGTTAGACCTACAAAACCATATTAAATCAATGGAGAAATGTGATTTGTAATTTTTCATCAATACATACTGTATCTTTTTACAGTAGTTATTAGTAGGGTATTTAATAAAAATGTTGCAAATAAAAAGGTTCACTTGAAAAATATCACAGTAACTGCAAATTAAATGGTATTATTAACTGGAACAAATGTGCTAATGTTTGAATGGATTTTAGATTACATACTGTCACACATTTGCAATTTGCAATTTGTTTTGGTTTCTTTTCAATACCTTTATCTGAGGTGAGTGTGGTGTGCATGTTGTCATTATTAATAATTGTCATTTTTATTATTATTATTATTATTATTATTATGTTATTTTGTGTGTAGTTATTTATTTGTTTCGTGTTGGTGCAATTTTTGTGCAACCTGGTGGTTGTCAATGCATTCATTTCCATGCCCTTTCAGACATCAGTAAAGTTCAGTTCTTTCCTGCGCTTGGAACATTGCATTGAGACTAGGACAAGGGTTTTACCCTGCCGACAGTTTTCTGGGAGCACCCACTGTTGGAGGATACTACTGATGGGAGCAGTCGTCTGTATAATGCAGCAGTTTGTTGGACAGGTTTCTTGTATAGTATATATTATTTGTATTATTTTGTATACAGAATAAATATGAACAGTTACTAATATCAGAGATGAGTTAAAACAATATGAAAGTGGGACCATGAAAGGTTTTGATATGTCAGTTGAGCGTCACAGAAGTTGTTGACATTCTAGAGAAAAAAAAGACATGCGTTTCCTGTCTGAACTTTTGTAGAAGGTACGAGAAATGTCAAGGCTTGACTGTGGTCAAAGCTGTTCTCGTACATGTGCGTACACAGACAACACACATATGCACACACACAACAGACACATAAACACACCGTTGAGCCATGAGTCACTCGTGCTGTGCTAGCTTTTTTGTTTTGTTGAAGTTTGAGAGACCTAGATTGTTATCTAGTTGCCATACACTGTAGTCCAAGGAAATGTAGTAAGATGGGTAACAGAAGAATTCTTACTGATCTTACTGATAAGAGGCACCTGCAATGTGCTTTCGTGTGGCAAAGAAAGTATTGTTGCAATAGTCCAATTTCTATTTTCCAAATTGCCTGTCAATCACTGTTGATGTGGTAATTATTGTATAGGTTAGAGCATTCCTTGGATTGATCTGGTGATTAATAATGCAGTCAAATATATCACATTTTCATACTAGATTTAATATTAAAACATATTTTCTTATGTAAAAAACTGTTCCTAATGTTCTGTCATTAAATAATAATAATAAAAATAATTATAATAACAATAAGAAGAAGAAGAATAAATACCCTCCATACACACACACACAATTAATAATGTCACTTTAATTGTAAGATAGTGCAGGTTAATCTTGTGCTCCTGAAGCTACAATAAGCTGAGTTACTGAGTTGGGTAAACAGGATGAGCAGGATGGATGCTGTCCTAATTGGCTATCCAGCTCACAACCATGAGACTCCTTCTGCTTCTTTAGGAGGAAGTTATACAAGAATTAGAGAGAACATATAATAGTATACAATAATACAGACAGGTGAGAAATGTAAAGGAAAACCTACAAAAGGTGTCTCAGTGAGGCTCTTGGCCACCACAAGCCACCAGAACAGTTTCAATGAGGGGCACTTTCATCCTGGATCGCAATGTTTCACCATAAGGTGATCACTCACAATAACTTTGTGATTATTTGCAGTGACCCTTCTAAGTGGAAAAGTGGACTCAAAAAATGCCCCTCAACATTTTTTATCATTTTCTTCCATTAAATTGACACTCATCTGTATGTAAAAGTGGTATGTATAAGAGGTATATGCACAGACAAAACAGAAATAGACATGAAATATAAATTAACATATGCTACAGCCAGCATCATAGCTCCTTGCATCTCGTGGCTTGTTGTGGAAGCTAAGCAGGCTCCTATATTCCATTAATGGGAGACCAGATACAAAAAAGTAGTTAGCAGGTGTGCCCCCAAGGGGTGGAACAATCACTGGCCCCCCGTTTTTCTTTTCTTTTTTCTTCTTTTTTTTCTTTTTTAACCACTATTCCTCTTTTACAGCAGAGATCTCTAATACAACAATAAAAGCATCTATAAACATTTAAATATAAAATACTAACTTTAAGAAAAACAACCATAAGAATAAAAAGATAATTTATTTGAGATATAAACTGTCCACAACACATCAATTAGAGCTGTATAGTTGTATTTTTAAGGTAAAGGACAACTAGCCTATTTGAAGAACAATAAATTGCCTAACACGTACAGTATACACATTAAAAATGTATTTTTGTGAAACTCAAATTGTTAACTGTACCAGTATAAGTCTATGCACATCAGATAATTTGTAACATTAATTGTAAAATAAGAAACCAAAGTACTGTATATCAGTATACAATTCCTTAATTCTCATATTGATGTAGTTTTTAACTAGCCTATGTACTACAACAACCTAAAATAAATCCTCAAATTCACTTATGTCTTTTGGTTTTGGTGTGCCACCCTAAGTTTTTCTGTGGCCACCCCATGAAACATTTCTGGGGTTGCCAGTGGTAGTTAGGCAGGCAAATTAGCCAAATTATATGCTAGAAATGATAGCAAATTTCGACCACTTATAATTTGACTTTATAACCTAAATTTAGGATTGGGCTTGGTCATTAGTTGATAATCAATTCATTAGTAGATTCATAAAATGGAATAAGGGTAAAAAATTATCAGTAGCTTATTTTCAATTGATGCAGTGTCCCTTCTGTAAACCCTCTGCCTCACTCTGTAGTGTCTACTCTGCAATAACCAGGGGTAAAGGGTCAGTCTGGTGTCATTAATTCTGTCTTTTTTAATTTTAGCTTTGCTCCCGATCTCACTTTACCCTCCATATCTCCTTACCCACGTTATCTGTCTCTCTCTGTCTCCATGTCTCTCTCTACACTCCATACCTCACTATATCTCACTCTTGAGGTCCTGAGTCCTACAATAAAATGAGGCCCTTAGAAATACCTCATTTTAGATCTTTGGACAATTTGGACATTTTCACTTAGGGGTGTATTCACTTTTGCTGTGTGTTGAGTTATTTTGAAGGGACAGCAAATTTACAGTATTATACAAGTTGTACACTCACTACTAGCAAAGTGTCATGTCATCAGTGTTGTCAAATGAAAAGTTATAATCATATATTTACAAAAATGTTTTGGGTGTACTCACTTTTGTGAAATACTGTATTCCTTTATACTGTCTGAGTTTTTGCACCATTTATACCCACTGTTGGGTTTTTTATATTTGGTTATGTCTGTTAAAAATGCATTAAACACATGTTAAAACAACATTAAAAATAAAATAAAAAATAAAAAATGTTATTAATTTTTAAAACAAAACTCGCTGATTCCTAGTTGAGGATTTCTATATTCTGTATTATCAAAATGTTAAGCAATCAAATGTAATGCAATTGCTATCAAAAACATTTCAGTTGGACATTTTTAAATCTGAATACTCTGTACCTAGGTTAGTTATTTACAATGTGTTCCTTCTGGAACAATACACACTTTTAGATGAAACCTTTATTGACAACCACAACTCTTTCCTCCCTTTTGATGCTCAATTCACTCTTTTATGACTGATAATGCTGTTGTTAGCAAAGCTAGGGCCATTGATCGTAATTCAATGGTCTTTATAATATGAGAGAACACTGACATCATGAAAGAACTACAGTAGTAACATAAAGTCGTATGCAAAATTTTAGGCACCCCTGACAATTTCCATGATTTTCATTTATAAATAATTGGGTGTTTGGATCAGCAACTTTATTTTGATCTATCAAATAACTGAAGGACACAGTAATATTTTAGTAGTGAAATTTGTTTCATTGGATTAACAGAAAATGTGCAATATAACTTAAAACGAAATTAGACAGGTGCATAAATTTAGGCACCCTTGTCATTTTATTGAGTTGAATACCTGTATCTACCTAGCACTGATGAATTGAAACACACAACAGGCTATATGCACAGCTCTACTACTTCCTGAACTTAAGGCAGCTCCTTTGTTTCCTGTCTTACATTACTGGACAAACTGATTAATCCATGTGTGTCACAATGGTCAAACACAAGTGGATTAATCAGTTTGTCCAATAATGTAAAACAGGAAACAAATGAGCTGCCTTAAGTTCAGGAAGTAGTGGAGCTGTGCATATAGCCTATTGGTTTGGTGAGCTCAGTAAGCCTTGAACTTCATAAACAGGTGCAACCAATCATGAAAAAAGGTATTTAAGGTGGCCAATTGTAAGTTGTTGTTCTCTTTGTCTCTCCTCTGAAGAGTGGAAAAATGGCCACCTCAAAACAACTCTCAAATGACCTGAAAACAAAGATTTTTCAACATTATGGTTTTGGGGAAGACTACAAAACGCTATTGCTGAAATTTAAGCTGTCAGTGTCCACTGTGAGGAACATAGTGCAGAAATGGAAGACCACAGGCACAGTTCTTGTTAAGGCCAGAAGTGGCAGGCCAAGTAAAATATCGGAAAGGGAAAAGCAAAGGATGATGAGAACGGTCAAAAACAGCCCACAGACCACCTCCAAAGACCTACAACATCATCTTGCTGTAGATGGTGCCACTGTGCATCGTTCAACAATTCAGCACACTTTGCACAAGGAGAAGCTGTATGGGAGAGTCATGCGGAAGAAGCCTTTTCTGCACCCCTGCCAAAAACATAGTCGCTTGAGGTATGCAAACGCACATTTGGACAAGCCAGCTTCATTTTGGAAGAAGGTGTTGTGGACTGATGAAACAAAGATGCAGTTATTTGGTCATAACAAGGGGCGTTATGCATGGCAGAAAAAGAACACAGCATCCCAAGACAAACACTTGCTACCCACAGTAAAATTTTGTGGAAGTTCCATCGTGCTGTGAGGCTGTGTGGCCAGTGCCGTTACTGGGGGTTGCATGGATTTCACTTAATATCACCATATTCTTTGATATTAATGTAGAGGAATCAGTCAAAAAAGTTGAAGTTACGCCAGTGATGGATATTTCAACAAGAAAACAACCCAAAACACTGCTCAAAATCTGCTCTGGCATTTATGCAGAGGAACAAGTACAATGTTCTGGAATGGCCATCCCAGTCCCCAGACCTGAATATCATTGAAAATCTGTAGGGTGATTTGAAGCTGGCTGTCCATGCTCGGCAACCATCAAACCTAACTGATCCGGAGATGTTTTACAAGGAGGAATGGTCCAAAATACCTTCATCCAGAATCCAGACACTCATTACAGGCTATAGGGAGTGTCTAGAGGCTGTTATTTCTGCTAAAGGAGGCTCAACTATATATTGATGCAATATTTCTGTGGGGGTGCCCAAATTTATGCACCTGTCTAATTTCGTTTTGATGCATATTGCACATTTTCTGTTCATCCAATACACCTCATTTCACTATTGAAAAATTAGTGTGTCCTTTAGTTATTTGATAGATTAAAAATAAATTACTGATCCAAACACCCAATTATTAAATGTCAGGGGTGCCTAAACCTTTGCATACGACTGTATCTCATAGCCACAACCATATACAGCATGTTATCAATGTCTGGTTTTCTTCAAACCAAACAGCAAAATAATATCAGCTAAAATGTTCAACAATAACAGATCAAATTTTTTCTTTTAAGTGGCTATTTTTGCCACTGATGAACACAGCACTGTTTTGGTTCCGAAAGAAAAAAGTACCAAAAGGTTTGCATCACTGGACCATTAGTGGAAAGTACACCAGAGTGGCCTGCATCACACTGCACCCAAAATCAACATGTGTACTGAATATGTGATCATCTAATTAACACATTCTCCATATTTTCCCTCTAGGTTTCTACACATCAAAGCCAGAGTATGGGATAGATTCTCTATGCCTACCCTTACTGTTAACAATTTTGTTTTTTTCCCTGCTAGACATGACCAATGCAAGGTGATGCCAAGGATACTGAAAATCATTACTATTACTGCCTTGCAAGCTACTGGCTAAAGGGAAGACCATATCATTGTTTTGTATGCCCAAGTTAAGATGGTCAAAAGTAAAATTACCTACAACTTTATCTTGACAAGATTTACCAGAAATTCATTAAAATGTTAAAATAACACATTGGCAGAAAGAGCAAACCAAATGAGAGGCTTTAATGCTAAAAGACTTTACTTGAATAGACATAGACTATAGCCAGTGTTTGCACTGGCTAGGTACTTGCACCGCTCCTTTAAACATGCTACAGTCTAACATACTGTCAGGGCACACTATTGATATCTTCCTTTGTGTTTTTGTAGTTTGTATGTGTACGTAGATGTCATATGTCTGTGTGCCTATGTGTATACTGTATGTTGTATATAAGCTATTGGACACCATAATTTCCTTTTGGATAAATAAAATATCTCTTCTCTATCTATCTATCTATCTATCTATCTATCTATCTATCTATCTATCTATCTATCTATCCATCTGTCTATCTATCTAGACAGTTACAAAGTGGAAAAGTACATAGCTGCATTTGTTTGTTGTGTAACTGATATAGAGCAGCTCCGCTTTCTACAACCGGTAGCTCTTTCAATGGAAAGTGTGAAGAAATCATAAAACAAAGAATACATTGTCTAAACTAAAGCTTGGTATACAGTATATTACACAGGAAACCTTTAATGCCAGGCGCTAACAACTGTACAGTGCTGTACATCCTCAGACCATCTTGTGACATGCAAGTAATGCTAAAATAAAATGTGTCTATCATAATAACATTTCCTCTAAATATGCCAAATGTCAGCAGAGTTGTGAAAAGCGCAAGTAACTTTGTGGGTTCAGCTGGGTTCACAAGTTTTGGGAAGTTTCTAATTAAGACCAAAATGAGCAGGTAAAGGGAGGTCATAATTAACTAGTGATTTAAAAAATAAGTGTAAAATAAATATTTTATTATTTTATTGGCGCTTCTTGTGAAACAATTCAGATCTTCGACATACTTCTTCTCATTATTATACATTTTTTTTCTGCCTCTAACTCATCGCACAATTTTATTATTATTATTATTTTTATTATTACTGGCACTTCATGTGAAGCAAAGGCCCAGATCAGATCTTCAACATACTTTTTCTTTTATTTCTTCTTTTTTTTCTGCCACTAACTCATCCCACAATTTTTAAGTTAGAGAAACCGTTCCAACTTGACAATGTTCGAACGTACCTGACCAGAGGCCTATACTAAGAAGCAGAACTTATGTTTAGCTGATGATGTAAAATGATGTAAATGATGTAGGACATCATCCTGCACAAAAACAATCATTTTTGGAAGGGGGAAATGGGTGGGTTATAAATACAATGTATCGGAAAATATTTTGAAATATGTACATAATTTTAGGGGTTTGCGTGTCGCAGTGTGCTTAGTTGCACCACAGTCTACATCTTCATGTGGTTGGATGAACCATGTACGGGCCCTTCCCCATCCCCCAGATCTGTGCAGGGAGTTGCAGAGCTGCAAACAAGGCAGGATTAGAGGGAACTGGGAAGGGAGGAAAATGGGGAAATAAAAAAACTGAAAGAAATATGTACATTATTTCGATATTTACCTGTTAGTATGTCCCCCAAATATTGTTAAACTGGTTCGGGAGCACTGGGGTCACGCCAATATGGATTTTACCGCAGATTTCTTCATAGTTTACATGCCAAAACTATAAGGCACTTCACTGTAGGTCATAGTTTGACCTTTCCAGAGGCCAAAAGGTCAACCTTGTGCCAGGCGGTTTTTATGAAATAGCAGGTAGATAATAATTTACATACTTAATCTATGAATAATGTAGAGCATATGATGTATAATGTTGTATATTAAATGCAGCCTACTGCTTTCATATGGTTTCCCAGATTGATCGTGCCATAGATTGCACCCATATTCCGATAACAATATGGCTTTTATTCTGGATTATATTTTTATATTCTTAGAATTTTTTTTTTTTATCAACACTGAAACTGTCAGGATCCAGGCTAGGGAGCGAGCGTGAATCCAAAAGCAGATGGACACGAGGTGAGTGATAACAATAATATTTAATTAATAAATGAGTTCAGGGTTATGGTAAATCGTACTGGACAACCGGAGGTTTTAATGTGACCAGTAGAGTTGGAATCCAGTTGAGTGAGATCCTGGAAATTATATCCAGGAAACTGAAGTCCAGGTAGGTATACACTTGATGGAAGGGAACCAGGTAGGTATGTCCACGGGAACAGAAGACGGGAGTTCCAGAAGGCAGGTGTGGAACCAGGTGAGTGAGGGCTTGGGATTATCAGCACTGATGGGAGTTGATAGTACAATAATCCAGAAAAGGCTGACTGCCATCACCTCCCTAATATAGGGAGGGTGGCAATCAGCCCAGGTGTGGCAGAGGTAGCAGATTTTCTGGATGAGTGATGATGGGACTGGTGCTCAGGGACTGGTGCCTTCAGGAGAGCAGGAGAAGTCAGGAACTGGTGCTCGGGAAAAGACAAACAAACATAGAAATAGACCAGACACACACACAAGGGAACCAGGAACAGGGAATGATACACAAGGAAAAAAGGGAACAGGCTCAGGAGGGCGGGTTCCTGACAGAAACAGTATCTCCTGAACCGTTCAAGCTAGTGAGACCAAACCAATTTGTTTCAGGTATTTAGGCCATTGTAACTTTAAATATTGATATTTAGATATTTGTTTGTCCCTTTTAATTCTCCTATCGACTCAAATATCAACTTGCTTCAAAACTAACATTTTGTATTTTCAAACATTTTGCAGTGACGTCACCAAAGAATTTTGGAAAACTTACCGTGGCCGATTTGAGAATTACCAGTGTTTAAGCTTGACAGTAATGCAAACAAATAGAAAAATAATTCACACATGATTCCTATGCCCCACCAGTAGGTAATTTTAATTTTAGGAACTTCCCAACACAGTTGAACCCAGCTGAGGATGTTTACTTTATTTACAGCTCTGAGGGTCAGTCTGAGTCCACATTTTCTTTTATATGTAGTGTCCTCCACTTAAGCATTTATTCCCATACAGTACTATTGGTGGAGTACTGATATATATCATATAACCGTCTTTAATTTAGTCTATGTCACTTCAGGCTGTAAAGCCCCATTTAATTAAGTTGCATCTCCGGCTTGCTCAGTGTGAGAAACACATTTTCAAACCCAGACGATATTTATATTTCTTCATCCAAAACTACTTGGATCTGAAACATATCTATCTCCATTATAAAACAAAACCAATGTGCATGGTGACACAAAGCGCACTTCGCAAGAGGTCATACTATGGAACGACAACAATCACTACCAGCAGTTACATCATTTCAGTAGTAAAGATAACAGGTCAATCCAGCCTCAATGAGTTTTCTGAGTTGTTCCACTTTTGCTAAATAAAATTACTTAATGTATGGGTGGTGAATACTTTTCTGTTGTTGCAAGACAATCCCTGTAACTTAGCCACTTCCAGGGTGTCATCACTGTAAATCATGTTTAGTCGATCAAACGGCCTGGGAGAATAATGTTTGTCCCAAGATTGATCCAGAACCAGATGATATACTGTGAGAAACAGCACATTCAAATCTTTTTTCTCACACACTCTCACCAAACTTTCACTCAAATACAGAAGTACGGTTTAGGGTTTAGTTTCCCTTGTTATTATGGGGACTTGGGAAGCTGACAAATAATTACACTCTTCATTCTTATTGTTTATTTTCTGCAAGGAAATAACTACGGTGACATGCTATCATCACAACATTATCCTCCGGCTTCATGTGTAGCACAGTAGACCTTCTCCTGATTGTTGTACCATGTAAATAAATTATCCCAGATGAAAGAACATTTCAGTTACAAGAAACAAGGTTCCTACTCAAAAAAGAATATACAGAGTGTGAGTGTTACATTTCTATAATTGTTGAAAGAAATATACTTTTAACACGGTGCTCATCCAAGAAAGAAAAAGAAACAGAAAGGCAAAAGTGTTCACCGGCACACATTAAATCTCTGTTCTCAGTCTCTGAATCAAGTCAAAACCATCAAAGCTTGAGGTTTAGGACTCCAAAGTCACTTCAATCTCAGACCGTTTCCCGCAGCCTTTCATGGGTCGCCAAACGTTTATTTGTTTTGGATTAGTTTAATTAACCTCGCCTTTCCCACTGTCACAGAAAACAACCCCAGCCTCAGTGAAAAGCTTACAACGCCCTCCCTCATAAATCCAGCTCAACAACCCAGAAGGCCTGCACAGAGCGGAAGCAGACTTAATGTCAGTAGATAATATTTAGTTGCTTGACAAGGAAATTTCCCTCTAAGCTTACAGTTCTCACGAGCGCCTGTCTAGATACCCCTTGTGTCACTGTGCTTATGATAACTTGAACACACTTGAAGCTCTGCATGATAGAAGAGAGGAGGGAGTAGTAAGGGCTGTTTTCAATCAATGTAAGAATAAATCAATGATGAATATATTGTGAATTATAGATCTTCTTTGAAGAGGTCATTTGGAGATGATTTGATGAAGAAAGTGTATGATTTAAGTGTCTTGGTAACTAATCAAATACCACAAATGGTTTTCATGACAGTATTGTGTTGGAAAATGGTTCCCCATTGAGGGAAGTCGTTGCAGGCTAAGACAAAGGGCAGACTACATAACTGGGAGCATGATTCTAGTGGCGTCAGTGTTTTTCCACTTGACAGAAGTAATGCTAAAACGTATGTGAGTATGACATATATTAGTTGTCCAGCCATATTAAAATGTCTCATGAACCCAATAATTTCATTTCATCATTCTATATCTCTCCATGGGTATGAAATATGTTGCAGTGTGTAGAGATTAATCCCAGATGGGACACAAGTATTTTTCAAATTTAATGAAATGAATCGTGTGTGCTCTGAGATATAATTAAATAGCATATGCTACTTCAATTTCAGAGGATTTTCCCAAACCTAGATAAACACAGATTAGAATACACTTTCAGTGATAGAAATCACATATCAATCTTGAATATAAATATTAAGACAAGTTGAGACTTTAGGAGGCATTCGCACTCTCTAGTTCTGAACTGTGATTTAAGAATCAAATATACAGGCAAAAATCAAGTATGTGTTGATCTGATATAGTAAAAATCCATGTTGATAATACATACTTCTGTGATATAGATTACATATAAAAAGGAACAGTCATATAGTGTGGGTATTTATGTTAATACTGACTGTACAACCAGGCATCATTTCCAATTTTATCCTCAAGGGGTCAGACTTATTCACTGTGTGTCACTGATCTTGTCACAGAAAGTATCTCACTGACCAGTTCCACACAGCCTAATAATACACTAGCATGGGCGTCGGAAGCATTTCTAATGTGGGGGGGACAATCGGGGCGGGGGTTGGGTGTCCTAAGTGGGGTCCAAACGAATAATTTTCTAACAAAAGTGAGGGGGACTCGCTGGCGGGGGGGACAACTGGGATTGTTTTTTTAGCAGGGGGCCCTAAATGTGTTGTGTCCCCGGCCCGGGTATTCCTGTCAGCATCCCTGCGTCCCCCTCCCGTACAATGGATCCGACGCCCATGTACACTAGTACAAATAAATTGTTTTGCATTTGTAAAAGAAGCAATAAATAATGATTTATTAATAAAGAAATGGCATTCAAAAAAGTAAATACAAACGTTAGTTAATTGTATTTACTATGTTCACATTTGATTTAGTGACTTAATATGAAGTGATTAAGCCTGATCAGCTTTCATCACTCCTCAGATTATCAACAGCTCTCTCGTCCTTTGTTTATCCATATGTCAACAGTGTTTGCCAGCTTGTTAACAAATCTGGGATTTTTCTTTTTTGCTACATTTGACCTTGGCTTCATTAACAATGTTTTGAGCTCAGGCTCTGAAAATGCTGTTAAAAGTACAAAGTCCCACTGAGGAGCTTTCAATGTGTTCTTTTTCATTGTGGTGGTTGTAATGATTGCACCAAACATGATATAGATTCACTTGTAAATACTACTGGGGCTGCCGGGATTAAGCATTGAAAATCACTCCATTTATTAGTATTGATGCTATTGTTCTTTTCTGAATGGCTTGTATCCATGGTACTATTGTTAGATGTAAAACGTGCAGCACATAGAGGCCATGTCATAAGATTTTCTCTATTTCCTTTCATGTTTATTTCATACTTATGTCAGATCTTTTTGAATGCTTTGTCTTAAAGCAAGACCCATTGACTTTAATAAGGATCTCTTTGAGGATAGTGGTTTGCCATTTCATTGTATCAGCCCAAGCAATGGAACAGCATTCGGAACAGTAGTTAACTAGCTACATTAAGAACTTTCATTTCTATCTTGGCAGGTTTCAATTGGTGACTGCAAGAGTCGGGTGAATCATATCATTGCCCCATCACTGGTGTGTGTGCATGTGTTAGCATTTGTGTGTGTGCATGACAGTTTATTTAAAATGCTGTCATACCCATGATACATGAACACATAGTTAAACACACTCATTTCAAAACATAAACAATGATCTATCCACATCTAATACTCTGCCACATCAATCCACCAACAGCAGAAAAACTGATCCTGGAATCTGCTGTTAACTGTCAACCCAAAACTCTAACCCACCATCTCACCACTAGAAAGCGACCACTGTGAACTTACACATTGAATAGTTGGGCCGTAAGATTAACTGAGTTCTGGTAAAGGAATCTTTGATCTCCTGTACAGTACATGACATTCATTTGTTTCAGTCTCCAAATGAGAATAAGAAAGAATAGCAAAGGTGCATACAGATAGAGGCCCATAAACTATAGCATGCAAAGAGATGCAATGTGCAAATAAAACTTCAAAAATCTATTTTAAAAATATCCACAAACAAACTAACGGAGACCAATGTACCATGCAGCGAACTTAACTGTGTACTGAGCTATATCATGACATTGTGATTACTATGGACTACAAAAGGTGGTACATCTCTTTAGTGCTTATGCTTGTACTTTTTTATAAACAAAAAAGTATTCTGAAGTATAAAATTCTGAAGTGTAACAACTCAGCTTGCATTTCCTATCATCTGGCTTTCACCCATCCCACTTACATTCTGAATGGCCATAGAGTCCGATGGGCCTCATCCATCTCCCTTAAGCTCCACACTATGTTGGTCAGAGCAAGTTGCGTAGACACTAGACACACATAGAGAAGCTTACAAAATACACACAAAAACTACAATTATTTATTTTATTTTCAACTAGACGTTAGAATGTTACATACCCTAAATGTAGTGTATGGGTGAAGAGCATTCATTAAACGTTTCAGGTTTTTAAAACATGTATCAGGTGTTTTAAACTTAGCCTGAAAATGACGCAAGGTCGTACAAACCTTGCCCGACCCACATACAGATAAAGATGCTTAAAAGCAAGGAAGAGGATATACAGTGCTCAACTCCAACTATAATATACTGTGCTCACCTCCAACTATAATATACTGTGCTCACCTCGATCTATAATATACTGTACTCACCTCCAACTATAATATACTGATCTCACCTCCAACTATAATATACTGATCTCACCTCCAACTATAATATACAGTGCTCACCTCCAACTATAATATACAGTGCTCACCTCCAACTATAATATACTGTACTCACCTCCAACTATAATATACTGATCTCACCTCCAACTATAATATACTGATCTCACCTCCAACTATAATATACTGATCTCACCTCCAACTATAATATACTGATCTCACCTCCAACTATAATATACTG
>JACXGM010023384.1:0-16085 GCA_016801145.1 Umbra pygmaea
ACTGTGCAAGCGATAATATTGAAATGGAAGGAGTATCAGACCACTGCAAATCTACCAAGACCCGGCCGTCCCTCTAAACTTTCAGCTCATACAAGGAGAAGACTGATCAGAGATGCAGCCAAGAGGCCCATGATCACTCTGGATGAACTGCAGAGATCTACAGCTGAGGTGGGCGAGTCTGTCCATAGAACAACAATCAGTTATATACTGCACAAATCTGGCCTTTATGGAAGAGTGGCAAGAAGAAAGCCATTTCTGAAAGATATTCATAAAAAGTGTGGTTTAAAGTTTGCCACAAGCCACCTGCGAGACACACCAAACATGTGTAAAAATGTGCTCTGGTCAGATGAAACCAAAATCGAACTTTTTGGCAACAATGCAAAACGTTATGTTTGGCGTAAAAGCAACACAGCTCATCACCCTGAACACACCATCCTCACTGTTAAACATGGTGGTGGCAGCATCATGGTTTGGGCCTGCTTCTCTTCAGCAGGGTCAGGGAAGATGGCTAAAATTGATGGGAAGATGGATAGAGCCAAATACAGGACCATTCTGGAATTAAACCTGATGGAGTCTGCAAAAGACCTGAGACTCGGACAGAGATTTGTCTTCCAACAAGACAATGATACAAAACATGAAGCAAAATCTACAATGGATTGGTTCACAAATAAACATATCCAGGTGTTAGAATGGCCAAGTCAAAGTCTAGACCTGAATCCAATCGAGAATCTGTGGAAAGAACTGAAAACTGCTGTTCACAAACGCTCTCCATCCAACCTCACTGAGCTCGAGGTGTTTTGCAAGGAGGAATGGGCAAAAATGTCAGTTTCTCGATGTGCAAAACTGATAGAGACATACCCCAAGCGACATACAGCTGTTATCGCAGCAAAAGGTGGTGCTACAAATTATTAACTTAAGGGGGTTGAATAATTTAGCACGCCCAATTTTTCAGTTTTTTATTTGTTAAAAAAGTTTGAAATATCCAATAAATTTCGTTCCACTTCATGATTGTGTCCCACTTGTTGTTGATTCTTCACAAAAAATTACAGTTTCATATCTTTATGTTTGAAGCCTGAAATGTGGCAAAAGGTTGAAAAGTTCAAGGTGGTCGAATACTTTCGCAAGGCTCGCTACACCATTTACTCATCCTGGACCATTCTGCAGTAAAACTACCAAAACATCTATTCTTGACTGGTCTCCCTTCCTCACAACACTACACCATTGTAGCATTCAATTAGTTAGTAAAACTATCTATAAAAGTGGCTACAGTTAGTGAAAACTATTTAGTAAAGTGGCTTCAGTAGGTTAGTGACAACTATCTTTTAAAGTGTCCAGAGTTAGTGAAAACTATTTACTGTAGTAAAGTGGCTTCAGTTAGTTAGTGACAACTATCTACTAAGGTGGGCAAAGTTAGTGACAGCACAGTGCTGTCTTACCACAATGCCAAAGAAAAGTCTTACTGCTGACTGGGGCACTCCCATAAACAACCAAACAAGTGCTGAGTCCCAGTCTGGCCCAGACAAGGTCAGCACCCATATACCAGCAGCATAGTGCCCTGTATTTCAATGCTTCTAAAGCTAAGCAGGGTCAGGCCTGGTTAGTCCCTGGATGGGAGACCAATGCTGCTGGAAGTGGTGTTGGAGGGCCAGTAGGGGGCACTCTTCCCTCTACTCTAAAGATCTTCCCCACTACCCCAGGGCTGTGATGGGACAACTGTCCTGCGTTGGGTGCCGTCTTTCAGATGGGAAGTTAAACAGATGTCCTGACTCAAAGATCCCATGGTCCCAAGGATGTAATGATGCTCTCAAAGCTGGTCGAAAATCAATGGAAATATGTGACGACTCAAGTCGGGGTGGATTTTAAACGAATCGCGATACGTGTTTTTAACAGGGGGGCATCGTCACATCCATATATGGTAGTAGTTGTAAGAATAGGGATGTTAACCATGATGTCCTGGACTAATTTCCAATCTGGCCTTAATACCATCATTGCAACTTAATCATCCCCAGCTTTCAATTGGCTCATTCATTTTCTTTTCTCCCCCCAATTCTGCCCAGGGCATTGCTGTAAATGAGAAGCTATTCTCAGTCAACTGGCCTGGTAATATATATATATATATATATATATATATATATTACCACACAAACTGTGATAATACGACTGCTGCTCAAGGATCAAGATTATAGGGACAGATCTTAGCACATCTACCAACACAACGATTTGGATGATTCCTAGATGAGCACTTGTACTCTTAAGACATTTTGGAGATACTGCTTGTCAAACAAACAAAAGATGGAAGGAAGGTCTGACAATGCTTTTCTTAAAGAGATCCCCATCAATGTTCAGGCTCCGACTCTATCAATGAAGTGTACACGTGCTCTGTTATATTCTTTCACCTGTAAAAGTTTCTACAGACACTAACCTGGGCTGAGGTCCGAGGTTGTGCGTGTGGCGTCGCGTGAGAAACGAGGTTGCAGGAGACTGACTTTGGGGGAGGTGTAAGAGTAGGAGCGCAGTCTGGTACCCTGGTTACATATTTCCTGGAGCAATACATAAACACTTAGGTCAACAGTGGGCAGCAGTTTCCATCACAGTTTTCATCACCTACACATTTACTTTATTTCTAAAGCTGATTCTCTCACCCAAAGTCATAGTACAAAATACAGTAATATTACAAGATATGCAATCATAGTACAAATCATGCAGTTATAGTACAAAATATGCAGTCATAATACAAAGTCAAAGTACACCTCACTGACAACTATCAGCAAAGTCATGCTACAAGTAAAGGTATCTGTTTTACACTGGCCCTAACACGCTGTCCCTAACGCGCTGTCCCTAATGCGCTGTCCCTAACACGCTGTCCCTAACGCGCTGGCCCTAACGCGCTGGCCCTAACGCGCTGGCCCTAACGCGCTGGCCCTAACGCGCTGGCCCTAACGCACTGGCCCTAACGCACTGGCCCTAACACACTCTGGGTGAGGTACCGTTGCAGGGGTTGGGTCAGTGGAGGCGGAGAGCGTGCGTGTGCAGGTGAGGTCTGGAGAGGGGCCATCTCCTCTGCTACAAGGGTCAGAGGTCAGAGGAGAGATGAGTGAGACAGGAGACTTCAGCAGAAGCCCCTCCTCTTCCTCACTGTCCATCTCTAGAGCTACCAGGCTGGGACTGTTAGGGACAGAGAGAGATCACATGACCACCAGGAAAACATGCTGCCTATAGTACATCAGCTGTGCACGAACCACACAGCCTACAACGCAGTTTGCTCTTTGGTGTTCTAGGATGGGAATCTGTCAAACTGCTGTTGTAAAACGGGCTTTATGAAATATATTTGAATGAATTGATTGACGTAGAGCAACCCACATGCTGTGACAGCATTTTGGTTTCAGTCAAAAGTACAGATTTAACATTCAGATCCCCTTGAACTACCCATAACATTTTAGAGTATGTGAGTTTAGACGAATGGGTGGAGCTTGATACCTGAGGTCATGTGACTCGTGCGGTGGACCAGCAGTCTTACTGGTACGCTGGGAGTGAACGAGGCTGTTGAGACGGGCGAGGGCATGGTCAGCGGGGGAGAGCAGGGGGGAGACACGAGGGGAGACAGTGGGGGAGACAGTGGGGGAGACAGTGGGGGAGAGAGTGGGGGAGAGAGTGGGGGAGAGAGTGGGGGAGAGATTGGGAGAGTGTGCTTCCTCTTGGCCAAAGGGAGATAGGAGAAGAGTGTCAGTGGGCTCTGACTGCAATGTGTCCCACAGTCCACCATCAGTCATGGAGCTGTCGCTTGTTACCCCGGCAACACTAACATCAGCCTTAAAGTCATCCGGCTAAGAGAAGAAATTGAGGGAAAAGAGAAAGGGGAGAGAGGGGGGGGAGAGAGAGAGGGAGAGAGTGAGAGAGCAAAAGAGGGGGAGAGAGAGAGAGAATGGGGAGGGGGGGGGGAGAGAGAAGAACTAGATTAATGTATGTTAGCTCCACAATGTGGCCAACATATCTCACCTCAGTGTTACGGAACAGTGCTGTACCTCTGTGTAGAGACTGCTGCCATTGATCATGGAGGCTAATCTGTCTTCAGTAGCAGAGTGAGAGGCCTGGCTCTTGGTTCCTCTGGCGTGGGCCGCCTGGGCGTTCACTGGAGAAAATGAAATAACATACAGAGAACAACTACAGCCAAGAGTGTGTGGGGAAGACATCAAACAGGGGGCTAAATAAACACTGCCAAAAGAAATCCCAGTAAAGTCTACCACAAAATAATGATTCAAAGTTAAAGGAGAAAAACCGTGCTATAAGTTGTGATTAAAACAAACAAGGTAGCAGAATGCTAATATCATAGGAAAGATTCATCACTGTTCCTCCACTCAGCCATTATCAAAACAATATTAAATTAGCCGATACCAGTGGTGGAGAACAGCGTTGACCGCCATTACAACAACAGAATGCCAGACAGCATACATTTCCATTGACCTAGTAGTGCTAGAAGATTAATAATGAAAAAAAGTCCTTCCTATTTTCTTTTTTAGTCCTTACTATTTCACATCAGCTCATTATACTTTTGAGAATGTTGTTTTTATTGTTTGAAGGTGCAAAGTTTTACCATCCTTCTGGCAGCAGGACTATGTTGTTTAACATTTAGAATATTAATCCCAACCCCACTTTTAACTCCAGCACTATAATATTTATTTAATTATAAGACAACATATATTGTATAAGCACAAAAAGCATTTCACTGGGCCAATGGACTTGGCATTGATTCTATTGGGGCCTTTGAAGTAAGAAGTGCTGCTGGGATTGTAAACGTTATTCCTGTACTCCAATATTTTGATCATACCAATATTTTTGTCTTTTTAAGTATGTTCCTACTTTATATTGTTTTCAGAAATAATCTTTGTATTTCATTCTGATGCTTACACCGTGGAAATATCAAAATAACTCATTATCATGAGTTACCCACAAAGCATTAGAAACACAAGCCTTTTTCTACACCTGCCATGACATCTACAATAATGTGTATGTGATCTACATAACTGAAATGTTTAAACTCGTTATGTTTGATGTTTTCAGATGAAGGCTTTATTTTGACGATTTCCACATTACCATCTAACTATGACTTCATGGTTTGAGCTTCTGGCAGACGATCGAGTAATGAATTCATAAATACTTACCATTTTAAGTAAAAGTGCTCTTTGGTATTTGTTTTATTAGTTCACGTTTGATAGAACTGCAGCACTCAAGTCTTATATTTACACAACATATAAAGGTGTTCACAGAAAAAACCAGCACTTCAAACAGCACACATTTTGTTGCAGCCCCAGACAAACATACCCAATTAACATTTTTTAGGGCCTGTTAATTAGTAGACAATCAGATGTGATTATCCGAGGCTAGAACAACACACCCTCTCAACATTACATCACAAAAACATTCAGTAAATCAACACTGAGAGATACTATGTTGGATCTTGGAAAAAAATCGAATATTCAACAGATAAGTGTAAGTTAGCAGGTGGTGGACAACATACACATGCAGGTATAAACAAATATCGGAGTGGTACTGACTGGTTTTCAACAGGACCCACATTTCGCCAGTTTGTCTCAGTTGTGGCAGAAGAAACAATTTATTTGCTAAATACTGGCTGTAGAAACAACTATCATACCAAAT
The DNA here is from genome assembly GCA_016801145.1 of Umbra pygmaea. Taxonomy (NCBI): domain Eukaryota; kingdom Metazoa; phylum Chordata; class Actinopteri; order Esociformes; family Umbridae; genus Umbra; species Umbra pygmaea. The sequence continues at coordinate 5,656 of JACXGM010023384.1, forward strand.
TAAAGGTTTGATATGTTTTAGAACATCTTGGAACAGACATTGCCACTTACCTTTGAGTAGCCTTGTTTGTGGGCTGTGTATAATACTAAACAGTGGGTTTATGTAGAGTATAATACTACTCTATAATACTTATCATGATTCTATAATCATGGCTTTTCAGCCAGCTGCGTAGCGCCATCTATTCCATTGCTGGTTTGTTTCTAAAGCTAAGCAGGGTTGGGCCTGGTTAGTCCATGCATGGGAGACCAATGCTGCTGGAAGTGGTGTTGGAGGGCCAGTAGGAGGCAGTCTTCCCTCTGGTATAAACATAATTCCTAATGCCCCAGAGCAGTGATGGTGACATCTGCCCTGTGAAGGGTGCCATCTTTCGGATGGGAAGTTAAACGGGTGTCCTGACTCTCTGTGGTCACTAAAGATCCCTCGGCACTATTTGTAAGAGTAGGAGTGTTTACTGTGTGTCTATGTGTGTGACTGTGTATGGAAGTGGGTGCTACACATTGGTGGTGGATTAGGTGGGCTTTCCCCATAACTATGTAAAGCGCTTTGGGTAATTGAGAAGTGCTATATAAATACAATGAATTATTATTATTGTAGCTGTTTAATACAGATATAGGACTAACATGGTTTTCTGTATCCACGTAAATGATGATCAGAGATTACCTTGTGCTGTAGTTGATTTATCATGTTTCCACATTAAGCACTTTGGCTATCATAGACACATCATGGCATGACAGTGCATTTTCAGCTGAAGTCGTGTGAACCTGTCAGCCCTTATTGTCTAAAGAATAATATAAACACACTTCTGCTCTCTGAGATAATGCAGCAGAAAAACCAGACACGGTGTTTGTCTATGTTTCCCAGACAGAGTTTGATGTGTGTGTTGTTTGCCCACCACGCCCAAGCTAATGTTAGGGAAATCCTGTGGATCAGAAGCATTTCCTCAATGTTCTCTGCTGTGCTAGCGGTTAGCATTAGCATCATTCCCTCAGGTTTACTGAAAGTAACAAAAGATTGAGAACTTTCCAAATCTACAACACTAGGGTTGTTTCAGTGGGTGCAAATAAAGTAGATTGGCAAAAACGGGCAGGAGGGTGGGTGGAGCCAGGCAAAAGCTAGCTAGTTTGTTTTGTATAACATGTACAGTATTTTTATTTCACCTTTATTTAACCAGGTAAGCCGATTTAATTACCATAATTAGAATTAGCAATGGAAAACGGGCCAATAAAAAGCATGACAGGCCAAAGATGACATGCGTCATCTTTGCACTGTCACACAAAAATATTCAAAATACTCTATTTACAATGTGCAAATAAATAAGGTTATAAATAGGTTATGTAAATAAATACACTGTGGTGGTGGATCTTATACAGAGATAACATTGCACCAAATGCGTAGATTCATATACATATGATAGAGAGTTGTGGTTCTGAGATAACAGGTATAGGGTGAGTATGTAGTGATCAATATGTTCAGATAGGATAGAAGCTTATCAACTATAGTGATCTGAGAGCCTCTGAGATTATTGGTCCTTAAGGTTGTTAAGAGTGATGGGACTGTCCATTTTAGATTGAATTGCAATTCAATATACTCATTGGCTGCAAAGAAGTGAATGGCCAAAGGAAGTGTTGACTTCAAGGGTAACCATTGAACTATACCTGTTGGAGTGCAAGTTTCAGGTAGATAAAGTTATAGTGAAAAATATGAGCTAAGGTAATGTGAATATGTGCCTATAAGCTGTAAACACTGGGTTTGGCATCCGGTACGCAACCAGGAATGTTCAAAGGTCGTAATGGTGAGAATTATGGGGCATTGGAGACAAAGCGGATGGCGTTGTGATAGAATTTCTACTTGTTTAGGAGAGGGGTGGAACAACCTTTTAAATCACGAAATCAACGTATGATATTGGTAAAATAGTCATTTTCATCAAATGTGTTTAGCAGCATGAGTGAAAGACGAAACAATGAGCTGATTCAACATTTTATTTTAAATGCAAGAGGGCGAGCCGAGAGGTCTAACCAAACTGGTAGGCAATTGTGTTAGTTCCGATCATTCTAGAGTGAGAATGCGTATTTCTGCTGGGGAGTGCCTACTAAACGCCTAGGCACACTTCTAAATTAAAACAAAATATTTAGGATTTCTTTGAAATTTGTCAAGTCTAAAAAACTGTAAATATTTTTGAATGTTTTATAAATAAAGACTACATTCACCACTGGTTAACATCATCGAACCATAATCTAATCATATAATACAAATCAAAGAATTCTCTTTTCACCAAGGATGTAATTTTTCATCACAATAATTTGATTACATTTGGTAGGGGTAATTTTTAGAAATCCACAGAGCCTGTCTGGATTTCATCTCTTTAATCAGATTAAAAGAAGAATGTAGGCCAGCATCATATGAAAAGCAGCAGAACAATGTTTAATATTTTCTCTCGTTTTGAATAGGATGATACTGAGTGAAATATAACCAAGGTCTACTCTAGGCAACAATTCTTTTCCAGAACTGTAACAATGCAAACAGATCAGTGAACGCAAGAGGAAGTGCTTATGAAATGATTCCATCAATGTTTGGTTGTAAAAGGCTAAAATAAGTGAGGTAACTAATGTTTCAAACAATTCCATAACATAATCTGTTGTGTGCAACATGCAGAGTCCTCGTGCTTTTCACTTCTGACCATTTCATTGGAGCAATAATCAAGTATCAAATCAGATAGAAGCTTGTTATTAAACGTCCCGCCCCTTGTTCTCTTTTCATGTGCTATGCACACAGCAAAACGTCCAGTGTTAAATCAACACCATAAGTGTTAAATGAACACTCTCAGTGTTTGTATAGCTCCACTGGAGCTATATAAACACTGAGCGTGTTAGTTTAACACTGGACTTTCTGCTGTGCAGGACTACACATGTAGACACACACACAAGCCAGACAGAATAATAATAATAATAATGCATTCAACTTATATAGCGCTTTTCTTCCAAGGAACCCAAAGCGCTTTACACAGTGAGGGGGAAAGCCCACCTCAGCCACCACCAATGTGTAGAACCCACTTGGGGGTGATGCACGGCAGCCATTTTGCGCCAGAATGCTTACCACAAATCAGCTATCAGGTGTAGAGGTGAGTAGATATACATGCCAATTAGGAAGGAGGGGGATTATTAGGTGGCCATGATTGAAGTGAGAAGCCTGGTTGGGAATTTGGCCATGACACCCCTACTCTTATGATAAGTGCCATGGGATTTTTTATGACCACAGAGAGCCAGGACACCTGTTTAACGTCCAATCCGAAAGACAGCACCCTACGCATGGCAGATGTCCCCATCACTGCCCTGGGGTATTGGGAAAGATCTTTAGACCAGAGGCAAGAGTTCCCCCTACTGGCCCTCCAACACCACTTCCAGCAGCATTGGTCTCCTATCCAGGGACTAACCAAGCCCAACTCTGCTTAGCTTTAGAAACAAACCAGCAGTGCAATACAGGGCTCTATGCTGCTGGCTAGAAGCACATGCATATAGATACCTACACACACAATGTACAAAACAACACTAGAAAAATATCATGTGTAGATGTGGGATTTGGCTCACCCGGTAAACTAATTATCACAGGTGTCTGAGATTGATTTCAGTGATCCAAAGAGCCCAGAGACACAATACCATCCATAAGTTTGATTAAAAAACAAAATATTTTATGTTTATGACACTTAATTCCAATTTGCATAATAATTTTCGACGCGGTTATAATCATCCCGTGCATGATCTGACTAAAGTCTTCAGTGTTGGATGAGTAGTGTGAAAAGAATCGGCCGGCTTGACAACACGTGGTTGAATGAACAATATGAGCGCCCCTCGCCATCGCGCATCATTTCAAGGAGTTGCGGAGCTGCCGACAAGGCAAGGGCAGTGGGAATTGGACAAAGCCAATTGGGAGGGGAGAAAAATTATTTTTAAATATATAAAATATACTCTAGTCTAAATGATGTGTCTACGGTAAGATACTCCAGTATAAATGATGTGTCTACGGTAAGATACATTATAAATGATGTGTCTACGGTAAGATACTCCGGTATAAATGATGTGTCTACGGTAAGATACTCCGGTATAAATGATGTGTCTACGGTAAGATACTCCGGTATAAATGATGTGTCTACGGTAAGATGCTCCAGAAGTCTATTTTTCCTGTTCCCTCTTCTTACCTGACCTTGACGTTCCTTATTGTCTAAATGGGCATTTTAGGAAAAGATGGCTATTAGTAACAGAAAGGACACGCTGAGTCAGTGTTCAGACAGTCCTATAGTGGTCCTCTGGCCCTGATATCAGAACACAGTCAGGTCAGCCAAGGCCATTGAACTACACGGACCACGACAGGAAATTCCACAACTCCACAACCATGAATCCTTGAGTCGTGTGCGCCCTTATTAAATGCAGAGCAAAACTGACATCCACAAACACACAGTCCCCGGGCGGGAAGCAGGCTGTAGTGTGGGGGACCTGGCAGGAGTTTTACAGCTGGCTCTCTTGAGTTTACAACAAACTCTCCATTATCACTGCCATCTCCCTCGACAACGCACAGGAAATTAGCATTCCCCATCGCCGCAACAGCCCCTTCAACTCTCCACCAGACATTTCACTGGCATAATGTATGCGTTTGTATGTGCGCGTGCCACCCTGCGCGTGTTTGTCAGACGGGAGCACGAGGATCCAGCGTGTGGAAGGATCATCTTAAATGTCAGCTTTTGTAGGACCTATGACATTTGAGCTTGTTAACATTTCACCCTTCACTTCAATTACAGAGGTCTACTGTCTGTCTGACCAATGGGCTGGGATGGGGGAGGGGCCGATTAGAGACAGGGGATGGGTGTGGGGCATGTTTAGGGAGCGCGTAGCACACAATGGGCTGAGGGTAAAGGAGAGATGCAGTGTACTGTCCAAACAATGGGGTTGGGGCGGTTTTAGGCCCGTGCCCCCATTCCTCCCTTTGTCCCAGTGACAGGGCAGGTTCTTGGGTTGGTTTTGGAGGGGGTAGAGGCTGAGTCACCATGGTGTGGACCCATCCTCACTCGTCTGAGAGCGTTGATGGGGCATAATAATTCATTAGCTAAAAAAATACTTACTTGTTGAACCTTGGACAGGAGTGATGAGTCGGTGCACCCTTGTCAAATGCAGTCACGCCCATAGAAATTAAATCTATAGAAGCCTTATTAAACGTTTTTTCTTGGTCATTCGATTAGTACACAAAAAATGGCGACTGTCGTTAGTTGTCACGGTAACAACACGCGATTCGTTTTAATGCGGAAGTAGGTCGCTAGATCTTTGCAATGGAATGGTACATGTAAAAATGGCTGCCGCTCTGACCATTCAGCTACATTTATTTGCATTGGTATGGCACTTCTATAGATTTCATTTATATGGTCACACCCCATTACATGGCATTAATTGTAGTGTGTTCAGGACCGACTAAACCTGACAGGAGGTGATTTTGACTGACACAATTCTACAGCTTGTACTTCCATTGTATTCTAACAACATGGACGAAAGCATGACAACGGACTCTCACACTGAGCTGGAGACACATTAGCGCTTCATTTATGTCAGTCATCTGACATTCTTACTCAGAGTGAATTACGGTTTTAAGTGTATATGTTAAGGAATTGGCCCTGGTATTGCAAGTGCCATGCTTTTCAAATTGGTGTGTGAGATGTAGCTACAGAGCACTTCACTGGTGGTGGTTTTATGAAGCAATCTAGAGTTGGCATTCATGTGGTGCGTCGTGATTTCATATTATTTATCCGCCACGTCACATTGAACCCTGCCAAGCTGCGCGTTATATTCATATATTAGTAGCATACACAGAATGTGACATTCCAAGTTGGTTTATGTAGACATTTGGAGATTTGTAGCTAATGGTTAGCCTATTCCTATTGCATCCCTCATCACACTCTCCCTACAAAAACACAGCGAATGAGAAGAGAGAGAGAGAGAGAGAAAGAGAGAAAGAGAGAGAGAGAGAAAGAGAAAGAGAAAGAGAGAGAGAGAGAGAGAGAGAGAGAGAGAGAGAGAGAGAGAGAGAGAGAGAGAGAGAGAGAGAGAGAGAAAGAGAGAGAGAGAGAGAGAGAGAGAGAGAGAGAGAGAGAGAGAGAAAGAGAGAGAGAGAAAAAGAGAGAAAAAGAGAGAAAAAGAGAGAGAACTTCAATATGAGGTAGGAACGTTGCCTATATAAGAACGGTGGAGAACAAACTAAACAGTAAATTCTAAAACCTAGCTTGTAGAATGGTATGTTAATATTACGTTTATTTAGCTAAGCATTAAAGTCCCAATCAAAAGTTGTGGTTCCACAAAAACATTACATTTGCAGAATTAACAAACAACTTCAATACTGTGTAAATTCTATAGCACCCTCTGATTAATCTTTGTAGATATCTACCTCCCTTCCTTACTCTATGCATTTGAATCCCCTTTCACTTAATTTGGATCAAAAGCCTGCACACCCAACTTCTCTCCAAAACAGTTGAATTTTATACTGTAGCTTTAATAGAGCAGTGATTCTACATGTTGCCTTGATCAAGAGAACAGTGGTAGGAGATGGTAGAATTATTGGATCAGATTCCAGCAACTTACGATTTAGATACATCGATTATTTGAGGGCCAACATTTAAATGCCATGGCAACCTGATTCAATGGACCAAACTGGAAAAAGACAGCTACTGCACTTAATTAATTCCTAGTTAGGCACTGCCTATATTTTACAGTAGTCTTTTTAACATAATATACTGCTTTTAACAGACAATTGTTTATTGAGGGCCAAATTTGAACATATTCTAAAATTGCGATTAATCAAGATTAACTACAGAAGAAAATGTGATTAATCGCGATTAATAATTGTAATTGTTTGACAGATACAATAAGCATGCTTGTTTTCAAGAACAAACTATGAGAGTCTCCTTTGTGACAACAGTAGGCGGATCTTAATTTCGGGGCGTGGGCTCATATTACGGTCCGGACTGGACGAAACGGAACAGTATCGCACACTGGGTTTGTGCGTCTCACACTGGGTTTGGTGCGTCGCACACTGGGTTTGGTGCGTCGCACACTGGGTTTGGTGCGTCGCACACTGGGTTTGGTGCATTGCGCCCCGTTCCATTTGCTCCGTAACATGAGCCTGCCCTCTCCAAATAAGATCTACTAACCGCGGCTGATTGTCAATGGTGGACAAAATAAATACAGTTGATTAAGTTAATGGCCAATAGAGAATATTGTAGTTGTTGCATCTTCAAATGATTGAATAGTTAAAAATGTATCAGTTAAAGGAGAGCTTAATTGAATTTACCACTTATAGGCCTGCCTCTTGTTTTGCTGAGTAGGTGGAGCTTGGTAGATGCCATGCGAGGGCTGTAGGTTTGATTCCCACAGACCACCAGAATGGAAAATTGTATCTAATCACTACTGTATGTCGTTTTGGACAAGACCTTTTGCTTAAAAAAATCATATTTCGGTAAATTGTTAAATTCTTCATAGCTGTCAGTATACTGGATGATTTAAATGTTTTTCACAAGAAATGTGAATCCATGTGAGATTTTTTTAATTGATGCGATTGTGACATCTGAACGCATACTCACTAACCCTGAACGTACGTCATGCGGCAAAAACTGTAAAAGAAAGAAACAAAGAGAGGTAAACAGTTGAATGGAGCATACCTTTATTTAACGTTAGTAGTTCTTCGTCATCATCATCCAGAGAGAGCACAAGCTGTTCTTCAAAAACCTATTCAGATAAACACACACAGATACAGGTTTTCCAAGGGAAACAAAGCACTCTCTTACAAACACACACAGCTTATTTGAATACACAAATAAATAAAACAATTACGAGGTCCTGGATATCTCGACACATGACCATGAGCAGTACTTGAGTAGTTGCTTTGCCTTGGTTTAGACAGGCCTGCATTCTGGTGCTCCCCAATGTCAGACTGTGAGTTCGTCTAAAACTCCCAGATACCAGGGGGCTCATTTATCAAGCGTACGTACCCACAAATCTGCACTTAAACCACGTTCGCAATCATTTCTACTCAAAGTGTGGGATTTATCAATAGGAATGTTTGCTCGAGAATGTTCATAAATCTACGCATAGCCTTGACCATGCGTTGGCACAATGACGTGAAGGAATGAGCGAACACTTTTAAAACATAGACAATTATTTTTGTTTCAATTTAATTGGTTTTTAATTGTGTATTCATGTAACGTACTTCTAGGCTATGCTATTTCAGGTAATTTGATTGCGTCGCTTTATTTGTAATAATAACAATGTGAAGTAAAGACAATTAGTAAATTATAGATATGTTAAACCATTGTTAAAAAATGTAAACAGACTGAGACCATTGTAGATCAAATGGGAGGCTGATCCTCTGATTGACGATGTGTAAAATATTAGTAAAGTACATTTTGAGTTTGTGTTGCTTGATCCTGCTGCTTGAAGAACAGTAATGAAGCCTCGAATGCCCATCACTACAGACCACTATAAAGATGACCACCTGTTCTCCTCCCCACAACCACAACCACCACCACCACAACAACAACAACAACGACAACAACACCTTGTTTATTTGGTACGACAGAAAACAAACAACCACGCTGAGACCACCCTACCTATCTAGTCAGCAGCCAAAGTAACATAACTCATTGTCTCGCAATGTAAAGTCATCATATGAAGTGCTGCCAACTGAATTTGTTACATTAAATAATATACTGTATATTCCAGAATGGATCCAATACACACAGGAAAACAGATCCACAGACATATATCAGAGTATTTCACATTGCAGGTAATTTCCTTTAACAGGAAGAGCATATTGACGTATACTCACACTGTCCACCAGATGAACGTCTCCTACGGGCCCTCGTCCTCCCAGTCCTGCAGAGGAACAGAATAATGTTTAACAGCGTCCTTATACCCCTGCGTCACTCTTTAAAGGACCACTGTGATTGGCCATAAGAAGGGGCAGGTGCTGGACGACATCACGTCCTGTCAATGTCCCCAGAAACTAGTTGAAGCCACAGGACCCATCTTGTTTCCAGGTAAGGGGCTAAAGCGCTCCGGGTGGGAGGTCGATACGGAGCTAGACTTTCTGTCTCTCTAAGTATACGTCGATACCAACCATGCTGTCACTATGGTTACCATGAACAGCGCGTCTGATATTTCAAATTGTGTGTACAGCTTTTACTATACTTGTAAGTACCAGAAACACCTCTGAGGATAGGTAATTAAAACTGATGTGACAGTGTGGCTCCCTAGGGACACAGAAATGTGTTTTTGTGTGTGTGTGTGTGTGTGTGTGTGTGTTTGTGTTTGTGTTTGTGTTTGTGTTTGTGGGTGTGTGTGTGTATGCACGTGTGTGCATCGTTTTTTTTCTTATGCTATTGACTCCATAACCGGATGACTCTGGACAAAAACAAAACCAGAGCAGAGCCGGCCCCAGGCACACACACTGACACACACTCACTTACACTCACACACACACTCACACAACCCCCCCACTCACACAAATATATTCCACGCACAATTTGTTTTGTAAGTTGATGTCTCGATCCTACAGTGTGTAGCTCATTTGGAAGCCAAGGGTGTGGATTCGATTCCCACAAGGTAAAGAATAACAATAATGACTCAACTGTAAGTCATCTAGATAAGTCCTTGTATTCAAGGCACAAAGTATAAACACCTTATTTTTAACAACGGCATTGGTGCCCAGGAATTTGCCTAGCAGTGTATTTAATTGACTCGTGGTGTCTATTGCATGTGAGAGAGCGCAAATCATTTCCGGGTCCATGATGTCAGTACCATGGCTGGAAAACCAACTCGTCAACACTACAAAAAATACTGGCAATGTTGCAGTCGTAGTTGCATGCATTGCGTTACTTTTTTGAGGTACCCCAAATCGGTGTATCTCATGTCGGGTGTTGAACCAAGACACACCCATTTTATGACAAAAAATGACATTACAACCTTGTGTTTGATCTGCGTAGTGTAGACCTGTAAGCCCATTTAGTCCTCTGAATAAATATAACTGATAAATGACAACAGTAATTCTTCTAGATAAGTGGAACAGACTGTGACGCTTTCCCGCTCCGAATTGACCTGCAGTTTGAGCAGGTTGTGTGTATGTGTAGTGTTTGTACTGTATGTAGTGTTTGTATTGTGTGTCAGGTTTGTCTAGCTGTCTGCCTGACACGTGTCGAATGGCAGCCTTGTAGGAAGTGTGGAGGTGCGACACGAAGGAACAGAGGCAAGCTGCTATGTGTGTGTGTGTGTGTGTGTGTGTGTGTGTGTGTGTGTGTGTGTGTGTGTGTGTGTGTGTGTGTGTGTGTGTGTGTGTGTGTGTGTGTGTGTGTGTGTGTGTGTGTGTGTGTGTGTGTGTGTGTGTGTGTGTGTGTGTGTGTGTGT
>JACXGM010023386.1:0-16147 GCA_016801145.1 Umbra pygmaea
GAGAGAGAGAGAGAGAGAGAGAGAGAGAGAGAGAGAGAGAGAGAGAGAGAGAGAGAGAGAGAGAGAGAGAGAGAGATGGAGAGGGTTCAGCTATGCATGACAACACGATCACCGCCTCAGTTTCTCTTGGCTCTCACTGGGGACATGGATGTGCACCGGGACAGAGACCGGAGAGACTGAAGAGAGAGAGATGAGAAGGAGAGATGGAGATGTACAGAGGGATAGAGAGAGGGAGAAAGGAAATGAGCGATATGAAAATAGAACAAAGTGAGTTGACACAACGCTGAACACATCTTAATATTCTCCCCTTGTCGGTCTTGTTGTGTGAGCTGTATTTCAATAAAGGCCCTTGGTTCTCCTCACTATTAAATATGACAACATACTTAAACACTCATTATTGTTGATTGAGCCTGTGGACCACAGGGCCAAGCTATCTCCTTTTGCTTTAATGCAGTTAAACATGAATTTGTGCCAACTAACCTCATCAAATACAATTAACAGAATTGTCAGTTTTAGGTCATGGAGGAGCCTACATGATATGGATGCTGGGAAGACATCCTGAAACAGAAGAAATGTCTTGATTACAGTTATACAAGGTACACTTCAAGATCATTCTTTTCCTCAAATAGTATCAATATCATTTATCAAAAACACCTGTAATTTCAATGCAAACAAAATGGATTTCATGTGATTTTGTAGCTTTAAATGCAGTAGCTATTTTACTGGAGTAAACAAAAGTCAATTTAAAACCATAACACTTTGATATGCCCATGAAAATTGTGCACAATACTCAAGCATCCATAAAAACAGTACCAATATGAGATCTTTCACTTGTCTTCACGGCTCATGGACACATTTAATTTAACTTACTCCACCGAGGCTCTGGAGTACCTCACATTAATAAGGGCACTAACTTGTAGAATGAGTCCAGCTAGGGACAGACAGTTAGCTGCTTAATAAAAACAAATATTAGGGTGTTCTATGGTTTAGTGGTTAGGGAGTGAGACTTGTAGTCGGGAGGTGGTAGGTTCGATTCCCAACTGTGCCAACTGCCGGTGTATCCTTTAGCAAGGCACTTTACCCTACGTTGCTCCAGGTAGATGTCCTCACATTCACTAGTCAATGTGGATCAAAGCGTCCGCTAAATGACGTAAATGTAAGTGTATTGTTGTCTGTGTAGTCATTACAGTGGGCTGTTATGGAAGTCCTTATGTTTAATGACAACAGGCCTACATATACTGTAACAAGATATCTCTGTGTTGTCAAATGCACCTTTTATACTGGATGTGCCGGTTTATGGTTTCTGACCACTGTTTGTGTGAATTAAGGAGATCTATGATTCATAAAAAGAGACAGAATGCTAAATTGTGTGGGCTGTTTTACCCAGATAGATGTGTTTTATGTGTTATAGACGCTTCAATCGTCTGTCGTTGTTAGATTCTGTTACATGTACTGTACAAACTACATCTGTAGTCTTCCAGGCTTCATTTAATATAGATCCTGAATTACGTTGAAACAACATATTTCTCTAGAAAATAAATAGTTCTAATCGGAGTTGCACTCTATTAATTGTACATAAAGGTCAATAGAAGGAGTACGGTCAGATATAGAGTAGTACTCCCAACCCCAAACACTACTACCCTTCCTCCTCAGCTCTGTAGACACTCCCGTGTGGCCAGTGAGCTGTCAGGATGCTGAGTGGTGCCATGTTTATTACACTGATTGAGAGAGCAGGCTTCTATAGCAGGACACAGTCAGAGGAAGAAATGGGACACGTTCATACAACTGAGTTCACACATTTATTTGGCCAGCCTTTCATTAACTCAATTTACTTCTGTGTTGTCAGCTTTTTAACCCCACAGTGCTAAACGCAACTGGGGAGAAAAAGACCAGATACTACTGGAGGCTAGTATAACAATACACATACATGATAAAATCATGGAAATCTTCCTATGATTCATCATTAGTTATTGTGTTCCCTTAAGGCTGGTGTTCTTGACCTCAGAGAGACACCATTAATTACAATCATAACTGCTAAGTGAATCAAACAAAAGACTAAATTGTTCCAACACATGATACCTTACATTTGTTTTAAATCAAAAATATGAAAAAACACTAGTCTTTTAGATGAATACGTAACATAGAAATGTTTCCATAAAATGCTGCTCCAGGTTGAGGGTGATGAGCCGAGGCTTAGGTCTTGTTCCTGGGGTCCCCCCCTGATGTTTCCTGAGGATGGTGGTTGACACTTGTGCTGTAGTCAGCTGAGCAGTCTGATGTGCTGCTGTCACACATCAGTCTCCTCTGCTTCGGTATCCTGTCCCTATAAAAAAACCTACAGCTACAGTTGTTTCTTCATTGGTAGATTGTGTTTGATTCAGGTGCCCTGATTAGGGCTGTCACTGTTTGAAATCACCTTGTTAGTCAGAATGTGTTTTCTACTCAGGCAAGTGGATGTCTTTCACCTGGACTGAAACTATTATTGAATTGTGTTGATACCACAGTTCATCAGTTCAAACGATTCAGAGGAGTTTTAGGTATTGAAAAGTGTTCTCCAGGCAGATCTGCCTTGGACGCAGAAATCATTTGATTGGTTGATTCAGAACAGAGGGCGGACCTCATAACATTGGAAATGTGCACGAGCAGTCTTTAATCATATCTAACCTTAACCCTAACCTTAACCCTAACCTTAACCACACTGGAGTGTTAAAATGTAATCCTGTGCTATATATATGCAAATGGAAGAGATTAGGTTTGCAAAAAACATAATTATCAATCAAAAGTAAACATTTTCCCTGTCTTAATGCCAGTTTGCATGCTAATAGCTTAACTAACCAAAAAACATAATTTTTTAAGTTGTATTCAGTATGTTTCAATAAACACTTCAAACAACATCTCATGACAGAAAAGTGATGGCATTTAATTAAAGCTAATGGACACAATTTAACAAAGTAATGTAATGGCTGATTTGAATGGTCACTACAGTCATGGCCACTGTGACACGTCAGGCTGTAAAGACCTACAGTATATGGAAAACGTGTAAAGTCATGTAACCATGACAACTGTCATTGCAATGTTTGCCTAGACCTCACTGTCTGAATGCGTGCACATCTGATTTGGTTACTTGTGAATGTTTTTAGAACAATTGGTAATCCAAATCGCAGTTAAAAATAAAAATGATTTGAGCGTTGAGGTTAGCAATATGAAGCTAATAGCCCCCCTAGTGATGGGCTAGAGGACATTTTTGCCCAGGTCCATTGGGGGGTTTCACACTTGGACATTTAAAAGTTGGATAGCACCAACCTTAGCATAGCCACAGGCAGGGTTATCACTGACTTGAACTACACTGACTTGAACTACTCTACACTGTCTTGTTGGCTCAGTGCTGTAATAGGCCATCAGATGGCTCAGTGGAGTCAGAAATGTTGTTCTGTTCTGGAGCAAGGAACTTTAAGTTGCTCCAGTGTCACTTTACTTACTGTAAGATGCTCTGCATTAGAGCATCAGCAAAATTAATAAAATGTTAATATGAAAACATGCGAGCCCCAGGATCACTATGCCAAAATGGAACATGGTCAAGAAAAAGTTTTTCCAATAAAAAAACTTTACTTTCAGGTAATGTTTAGACAACAACAGAAACCTAAACCTGTCCGTCTACCAGAGAAAGGATCTCACAGATAGCATTATTTTTCAATGAGTTACGTCTAGGTTCTGAGTGACAAAGTGGAGCTTTTGCTATGGTTACTCACACAGGCAGAGCAAGGACAGTGAGTCAATTAGCTCTAGGCGTAAAATACACATTTAAATCTTCAACCCAGAAGGTAATCCTGGACCAAGATAACAAATGCTTGTGTGATTACGAAGGTATGAACTTACTACTGTCTACAATCACTACAGTCACTCTGGATAAGAATGTCTGCTTACTGACATTAATGTAAATAAATAAAGAGCTGAGCTAGCCTGAGAAATGTGCAGTGGAAAAAAGGCTTGGGTGTACCCTATGCTTAACCCAGATTCCATCGTATGGCAGAGGGCTTGTCCCTTCCCCCCTCTACCTGCAGCATCAGGGATGCACTGCATCATGGGTACAGCTGAGGCAATGCCAAAACCCAATTTGGCCCATGTCCAGCACTTCATTGGAAAGTAATGGTTTTCACTGAACTGAGTTATGACCAGCTGTTTGCAGACAGTCTGTGACATACTGATGGAGCAGAGAGCACCGTATGTTGCTTTCCAAATCAAATGATACAAGGAGTGTGACAGTGTGGAGAAACATCTGTCATTAGCAATTTTCAGCACGCTCCACTAATTTTGGACAAAATATGCGTAATGAAGTTACCACAGGAAACTTCTAATATTGTCAGCCACAACAAGGCCAGGAGAAGTCGGTGCTCATCCAAGGCCTGTAATCCAATTCATTTTTTTGTGAGAAACAGAAGGGGGAGGATAATTGTTTTTGATCATTCTGTTTTAAAATGCAAATCACAAATGTTCTTCTTTAATCAAATAACAAAAAAAGAACTTGAGGGTGATTCTCTGAGTTTAATTGAAGTCCTGTTTCTTTTGTGGTGACCCGTCGATGCGCGCGTTACAAAGGCTTTGACAGGCGGGCTTTTCAATACTCAGTGAACCTCGATGTATAGTGAAGCTATGATGACAACGCCGTCTCTAGTTGTGTGTGATGTGCAAAGACACCCCCGCTGATACATGTGCATTGGCTCATAATCACAATTGAGAGTGAATGAGCTTCTATTGTGGCAACCATGTTGGGGTTTGTGTCCAACTGAAAATTTATTGTAAAAAATAAGTAACATTTTACACTTCAATGAAAACTTACTTTTTTAGGTTTGAGATGTCTGTGATGAAATGTGTCTGTTTTTAATTTATAAAACAGATAATACATGCAGCAATACTGGATAGGTAAAGGGTTGCATACACACACACACACACACACACATTATTTATGGATTTATAGAAAGAGAGAAATATGATAGGTGATTTAGTGACAGCTCTTCTGTATCCATAACATTATCAGAGAGGTTCTCTAAGTATGACATGTAAGAGTTGGGTAGGCGTCTGAACTGGAGTCTGTTGTGTTTAGCAAACACACACAAAATCACACGCACAGACACACACAGAGCGTGAGCCTGTCTCTCTGGCAGCCTTGTCATCGTGGCAGAAGGGCCATAAAACCCTCCTGTGTTAATTATCATGGGTGCCACATGTTAGGCAGGATGTCCTACCACTGCTGTAGAGCCACTTCAAAGTTGTGCTGCAGCCTAAATCCCTTCTGCGTAGCTGGGTAATGTGCTCGCGGACAGTTGATGGCAGAGAGGGTGTCAGTTGGCCGTTGTGATTTGAAAGCCCTTTCTCTTGGACCCAAAATGTGATTTTCCTGTCCCCAGTCTTTGTAATGATGTGTTTTATGCTGTGCATGTTTGTGAATAACTGGCAGCGCTCAGAAGACAATAATCACCCATAATGCCTCAGGGGATGGGCAACCCTTTTAAATATGCAAAATGGCCACTGATGTCCTGTCTGTCACTCAACCTGGATAGTGTGAATACAGAATATTTGGATGCTGTCTGTTTAGGTTGATGTAATAGTAACATTTCTTTGAGCATGTAATAGGATACCTCTGTTTGTAAGATGGATTAACAATAAATGGACATTGACAACGTACCCTATATAACTTTCTGCTAAACAAGGGGAATATTCTTACCTCTAAATTGGCTGATCAGATTAACTCAATTTGTGGGTTAGCAAGCATAAAAAAAGATCACACAGACTGGAACAGAATGTTTACTTGGTTGAGCTACCGATCATTTATCCCATTATATCTATCCTCAGACTCAAGCAGCCAGTGATAATGTGCTGTTACCCAACACAGTGATAATGTGCTGATACCCATCACAGTGATAATGTGCTGTTACCCATCACAGTGATAATGTGCTGTTACCCATCACAGTGATAATGTGCTGTTACCCATCACAGTGATAATGTGCTGTTACCCATCTCAGTGATAATGTGCTGTTACCCATCACAGTGATAATGTGCTGTTACCCATCACAGTGATAATGTGCTGTTACCCATCACAGTGATAATGTGCTGTTACCCATCACAGTGATAATGTGCTGTTACCCATCTCAGTGATAATATGCTGTTACCCATCTCAGTGATAAGGTGTTGTTACCCATCACAGTGATAATGTGCTGTTACTCATCACAGTGATAATATGCCAGTACCCATCTCATTGATAATATGCTGTTACCCATCACAGTGATAATGTTATGATACCCATCTCATTGATAATATGCTGTTACCAATCACAGTGATACTTTGCTGTTACCCATCACAGTGATAATGTGCTGTTAACCATCACAGTGATTATATGCTGTTACCCATCTCAGTGATAATATGCTGTTACCCATCACAGTGATAATGTTATGATACCCATCTCATTGATAATATGCTGTTACCAATCACAGTGATAATTGGCTGTTACCCATCACAGTGATAATGTTCTGTTACCCATCTCAGTGATAATGTGCAGTTACCCATCTCAGTGATAATATGCTGTTACCCATCACAGTGATAATATGCTGTTACCCATCACAGTGATAATATGCTGTCACCCATCACAGTGATAATATGCTGTTACCCATCTCAGTAATAATATGCTGATTATCCTCAGAAAATGACTCTTTCTGCCTCTTGTGGTCATCAGAGTAGAGTTGATGCTGGTCAGTCTTCTCCTCCTGGTGCTTCACAGAGTGTCAAATGTCTTCAGATTGAGCCAGTAGATTGTGAAAAACCTGGCTGAGTGTTGCCCCAGTGTTTTGGCAGGTCCAGGCATTTAAGCACTCATGGACTTTTTTTTCCTATTGTGATGAACAGGCATGCAAACTCCTCACCTTTCGGTGAAATTCACTTTTTTGAAACCGAAATGGGTCACCTACGTGATTCATGCAGATCCGATGAGAGATTTTTTTTGGATGTCTCTTTGCCATGGCCAACACAGAATTTTACCTGTGCTTCACAAATTTACAATTTCTTTTGGGGGGGGGTGTAGTGGCCATGGCCAACACAGCATTTTACCCGTGCTTCGTCAATTTACAACTGGCTCTGGAACCAATTACTCCTAATACTTCCTAATACCTCACAGCCAATCAGAGGCAGAGTGGGGAGAGTTTTTTCAAAGTCTGCAACACTGAGCAGTCCGTCGACAACTAAATTGAACTGAAGTTGAACACTGCCGAACTGCAGAACGAAATGCCCGTCGGAAAGCAAGTTTCAGGTAAGACATAAGTAAGCTTAGTGCTGGGAGGTATACCGGAAAAAACTATATACCGGTCTTCATGTATGTAGCGGTATGCTATATTCATTACCGGTATTTTTTTCATGTCATTCCGCCAGCTGCAACAACGGAGAATAATCTTATTTTGGAATAAACCGCACCCCTATAAACTTAATGCCCACTGTGTGACGCACACAAACACACCTGAGAAACAAACACCTGGAAGTTAGATAAACGGTGAAAAAAAACAATGGAGGGTGGAGGTAGAATTATCCGTGCAGCAGCAAGCGAAAAATGTGTTGTTAAAAAGGGTGCAACGTCGATAGTGTGGACATGGTTTGGTTTTAAGACCCCGTTTACACGTACATGGTTATTTTGAAAAACTGAGATATTTCCCTTCGTTTGTGCCCTTCGTTTACACACAAACAGAGAATTTTCCCTTGAAAACGATTCTTTCGAAAAACTCAGACCAAAGTGGAGATTTTGGAAAACTCAGTTTGCACGTTTGCATGAAAACTGAGGTTTAGGCAGCTGACGTCACAGTATGCGCCAGAACATGCACCTGCACCCAAAAGTGCAACCTATGTTTACATTTTCATTTGGCTATTTTTGGGAATCTGATTGGCTAACATGGGCTTCAGCCTTTCGTTACACTGCCACCTACACCTTTGGCATGCTCTTGACGGCATATACACGCTTGGTTCTATTAGCGCCTGCACTAAGCCACTCGACCAATGTTAAAACAAGGGAAAAAAGCTTATGGGGGTTGTTTGGCTCAAGTTCAAGGGCTATTTCCATGCCCAGAACCAGTGAAACCAATCTGATTGTCTGTTCTATACCAGTAGTTAATCTAGTTAAATGATGGTGGGACTTTTTCGTAATTCATAAACCTAAGCAAGTACTGTGGTGGTGCCATAACATGCCATGGTTCAGTTCTAAAGCCATAGACAGTGGATAGGCTTATTTTTTTGCGGTTGCAAAGTCATTTATTAGTATTCCTGCATTTAGTAAAGATTTAAACAATAGCGCTACTTTTATTTACTCAGTCTTTTTTATTCGTTCATCATGATTTTTATATTAAAATCATAATGAACGAACTAATTAATTTCTTTCAACCCTTTACTTAAAAAATTAAATACCTTTAAATACTGTGATACGTCAAACATTTGAAAAATATCAGGTTATTAAATTTAAGTCATACCTCCCAGCCCTAAGTAAGCTAGATTACAACATGAACTGTCCTGTCAGATAACGTTACAGTAATATTTTATAACATAACCTGATGTTATTAACAATAATGTTAGCTAACATTAAGCCAACTGTTCGTTTATGAACAACACTGATTTCAATTTAATAATACCGTTTTGGGCCGAATATAAGACAAGTTTTCCCGTCTCAAAATATGTCTGGAAAAGTATTGTCGACTTTAAAGAGGCTGAGTTTTTATCTTTTTCTGATCGATAGCCAGCCGTCGTTAACCAATCACAAGCTGTTAACCAACAAGCAGGCAACAAATACAGTTCATCCATCTAGAAGTTCACATTGTCGCACTGAGTGCCCACAGACAGCTGCAAACTAGTACCGGTGGCACGCAGCCAAGATTTTCCATGCTTGGTAATGTCACCGGTAGGCGGCGTGTGTTTGAGCCCGTCTCATATCATCCACAGCAAGGTTTTCAACTGTGTCTGAAATTCTAGCTACTATGTGTGTAGGACAGCCAATTTAACCCACCAGCCCTTATTGATGAAATAACATGTGTCATGTCATGAGCAGAAAAAAGAGCAGCTAAGAAGCAAAGCAGTCAGAGAATAATTTGGAAATATAAAAACATTTGATGCTTTTGACTTATAGAAAATAAAGTAGTTCAACACAAGTAAACCTGTTTGTTTAATTGTTCTTTATGATATATTCTATACAAAAATGTCTTTATGGTTAAAAGAACATTACATTATTTACAATAGCACAGATTCTACATTGATCTAGCCTCTTAATTTTGTTCTCAACCAGACTGATGCATTTAACTTTAAAATCTTCTAAAATTTCTCCCGGGGGAGCATGCCCCTAAAGCCCTCATACTCAACTCTGGACCTCGAAGCCAGATCCTCTCCACTTTTTTATTGCAACCCTCTAATCTGGGACTTATTTAGACCTTGAACACCAGGTGAGTCCAATTAATGTTGAACAGTAGAACAGAAAACCAGCAGGCTCAGGACCCCGTAGGGTTAGAGTTAAAGACCCCTGCCCTAGAGCAGTGGTTCCCATACCTCTTCTGGGGACCCCCAGCCGTCTCACAGTTTTATTGAAGTCCATAACTAGCTCACCTGATTCAAGCAGGTAAGGGCTAGTTGATTAGTTGATAAGTTGATTCAGGTGTGCTAGCTCTGGGACACATCTAATATATGGCATGGCTGTGGGTCCCCAGGAGAAGTTTGGGAACCACTACCCTAGAGGGTCGGGGGCTCGCCGTATCCTTCTTACCTTTTTTACCCCTGACCTGTTTGCATGCCTGGATGAATACCTAATGTATTGTGTTGAGTTCAGCCACAGCATGCAAACTGTGGTAGTGGTCTGCCTGGTCCTCGACAACTTCCAAGAAAGCAGTGACATGCAGATTCTGTCAGGATGCTGGAAGTTTCCTCGCTTCAGTCGGCTGACGTTGATTTGTGTGCATAATGCCTGATTATAGGGTGGGTGACAGATAGATTTTATCAAAATTAAGGCACAATTAAACATTTCATCTGCACTAATTACTGGCTGTAGATCTGGCCCGATGACCATGTGCTGAAGGAAATCAGCAACCATAACACATTTTAATGGGCCACAGCTGTCTTACAGCTTGGTAATATTTGCACAGTGCACCAGAACTGTAATTTATGAGATAGAAAGAGGGAAGAAATCTGCAGCGCATGGTGTGCCAGAATAGATTTAGAATTCGTCTAGTTTAATGAGGTTTGGATTCATCGCTGTATGCTCTTTAGAAAAGATCGATGTAGATTCTCTGATGCAGACTTGAACACATTAGCCCTAGTACTGAGCCATATATGGGCATGCGTCTGTGTAGGGTTAGGGAATGTTCTAGTGGGTTGGAACTGGCACACTCCCTTCATGTACTTCAACGTAATACAAGAACTACTTAAATTAACATTGTGCTTTCATTATAATTCATTTAGTCACTGTCCATTCTGTTGTTTATGTTTCCATGACCATATCTCCAATTTCAGATGCCTCGTACCCGTGCACAGGAACCTGTTTCTTTGATGAGCTGGAGAAGAAGAAGGGAGGGTCCCTGTCTCTGAACGTCCACGCTTGGTGGTGAGCTTTTGACAGACATTTTGGGTTCACACTCAAATAAAAGTGGCCACCTTGTGCCAGAAATATTGCCTGGGAAATTCACCAAAATGCGGGAACAGCTTGGGAACAGATTGATGCAGAAGGGTGAAAAAGGGTGTGTGTGTGCGCTTGTGTGCAAAACAGTGCATGTCTGTGAGCGTGTGTGTATTCTCCAATCTAATTCCATTGAAATCAGGGGAAAGCTCCTATAAGTAGCTCCTCTCCAGTGAGTGGCTGCGCCCGCATGGCCTCTGCTGTAGCTCCATCACGGCCAGAATAGACCATCTTTAGTTTACTTTGGTGTCTCAATCCTTCACATCACAGATGCTCAATGAATAGGGAATCAAACAAACTTTGTGGAATCTATTTTGCCCCATGAAATTAGAAATAATAATTCCATGTCATGGAACTGTAGCATTATGTCTGAAAACCATAACAATTTTCGCGTCAGTATACTTATAGTTAAAATTGTACCATAAAAATATACAAAAGCATTTCAATGTAAATCAATACTTTGTCCCCCAAATAATATCATAATGATAAATAATATCAGTTGAGCTATAACAGCTCTGCCTTACAAGAACCAGATGAAAAGCACAGTCCTGTTCGAGGCGTACAGAGAAATGTAGCGTGGCGGTGTGTTCTGGCAAGCTGCAGGCTGAGGTTGGATAGAGCCCATTTAGGTTAATGTAGTGGGTGTTTCCTTCATGACACCTTCAGTCTGTGACAGGGCTGGGAGGAGAGGGCCGGATGCTGCTGGCTCTAAACGTGGATCTCCCACCGCTCTGTGACTTGGGCCCTGTTCAGGTGAAGGGCTGGTCGCTCAGTACTGTACTGAATAGTCCATGGCCCGCAGGCACAGTTGACCTTCTTTCAGGAGCTGTTACTTTTTATTTCTGAAGGGACTGAGCACATTGAAACTTCATCCATACTTATATGAAGTCCATCTAAAATCACCTCACAGGACTGTGGGTTGTTGGGATGGTGTAATGTAGACTAGTAATGCTACGTTTCATATTGCATTATGTAATTGTTTTAAAACCAAGAAGATTAACTGCCGTTTGGGAAAGAGCTGATAAAGATCCTAATACAATTCTATTCTCTTCAAAATTGCTTATTTGTTTTTCTGCGTATTTATTTAGCTTTTACAACTCATAAACTAACTAAAAAGTTATTTATAGCTGGCATTGCAATTGGTTGTTCTTTGTTGTTGATTGTTAGATTGGTCCGTAGACTGTTGACCACTGTGAAGATTTGACCATGTTGAATTAGTCTCTGCCTTGCCTTAAGCCTTATTTGTGAGCACCACAGGCCGGCTGGCAAACAGTATGTCAGTGTGGGGCACTGTGATGAAGCCTGATGACAGGGCTCAGGCTTTCTCTATGCCGGCTGTTGTCCTCAAACTGCCTCACATGGCCACGTGGCCCCAGGACACACAATCAGGGACAGCAAAGGACAATGACATGGACTAAGAGCTTCTTGCTGCACACTGCCCATGTGCCAAAGATGTGATATTTATTTCCGCATTTCTGGATATTATTTTATTATTAGAATCCCCTCTTTCTAAAAATATAATTTTTTTGGTGAACGGCTTGTAGGAGGAGCATATCATTCTAACTCACTGAAACATGAAAAATCACTAAAGCATTGTAATACTGAAATACTCTACATCTGGTGCATTCTTACTGACTGGTACATTCTAACACACTGAAACATTCAACATCCCTGAAGCATTCTTACTAACTGAAACGTTCTACTTCATTGAAACATTTTATCTCAGTGAAACATTCGACATCACTGAAGCGTTCTTACTGACTGTAACGTTCTACTTCACTGAAGCATTCTTACTCGCTGAAACATTCTACATACCTGAAGCATTGTTACTGACTGACTAAAACATTCTACTGTACTTCACTGAACCATTTTAAATCACTGAAACATTCTAACACACTGAAACATTCAACATCCCTGAAGCATTCTTACTAACTGAAACATTCTACTTCATTGAAACATTTTATCTCAGTGAAACATTCGACATCACTGAAGCGTTCTTACTGACTGTAACGTTCTACTTCACTGAAGCATTCTTACTCGCTGAAACATTCTACATACCTGAAGCATTGTTACTGACTGACTAAAACATTCTACTGTACTTCACTGAACCATTTTAAATCACTGAAACATTCTAACTCAATGAAACATTCTACAACCCCAAAAAAGTCTGAAAGGAAGCAAACGTTGTTCAAAAATTTGTACATATCTTTCTGCATTGAGGAACACTCCAGACCCCTAAACAGCTCAAAATTGTTGTGCTTGTCAAGTTTCAGACACAGTTGTCTGTAAAACTCTCAGCACATTCTGTAATTCCCAACTCGGCCACCGTATGTGTCTGGAAATAATACAGTGACATCACTGCAACATTTCCGAAACTACAAACTGCTAGTTTTGAATCAAGTCAATCTTTGAATCGAGTACATTGGAGAATAAAGGGACATCTAAAGATCAGTAAGTCAACCAAACGCCTAGGTGTAGTTTTGAAAATGTTGTGGTGACATCATTTTCCGTACACTTACAGTGGCCTTGTTGGGAATAACCAAACGTAAGATGTTTTTAGTGACTGTCGTATCAGACCTATGACTGGCATAATGATTTTAAGTTGTTTAGGGGTCTGGAGTGATCCTTTAAGGGTCCCCTCACAGATGTGCAAGTTACCATGCCATGGGCACTGACACTCCCCCATACCATGACAGATGCTTGCTTTTGGACCTGACGCTGATAACATCTTGGATGGTTCATTTCCTCTTTAGCCCAGAGAACACGACAACTGTTTTGTCCAAAAGCTATTTCAAATGTTGACTGTCAATCTCAGATGAGACTGAGCGCCGAGAAGTCAGCGGCGCTTCTAGACAGTGTTGATGTATGGCTTCTGCTTTGCATAATAAAACCTTAACTGGCATCTGTTGATGTAGTGGCGAATGGTGTAGGTTTACCAAAGTATTTACCAAAGTATTCTCGACATGGCATGAGTAACATGCACATCTGTGAGGGCACCATTAATGCAGAAAAATATGTACACATTTTGGAGCAACATGTACTATGCTGCCATCCAGATGTTGTCTCTTCCAGGGACATCCCTGTATTTTCCAGCAGCAGAATGCCAAACCACATTCTGCCCGGATTACAAGTGCATGGTTGCGTGAACAGCGAGTTCGGGTGCTAACATGGCCTACCTGTAGTCCTGACCTGTCTCCGATTGAGAATGTGTGGCCTAGGGTGAAGGAACAGTGGGGGATGGGGGGCACATGTCCTTCCCAATGTTACTGACAGGCAATGTGGTCCCACCCAATAATAAGAACAATTTGTGAAAAATATATGGTGTGTGTGTCCCAATATCAAACGCGTTCCAACGAACTTGTGTGTGGCGCATTATGAAGCGCAATATAAGGCAACAAGGTTCCATACAGTTGTTCAGCTGAAGACATGCATAATGGATGAGTGAGGGACATTATGCTTGTTAAACTGAAACAACTGGTTTCTTCAGTGCCTGAACACTTAATAAGTGTTATTAAAGGATTGTTCCACAGTAAATCAGTTTCATAGTATACCATTTACAAACGTTACCATAGATGATTTATGTCATATACACATCTGTTCTTTTTCAATATATCAGAGAAAAGCCAATAGTATATTTCAGTTCCTTTTTCATCCACTGGGGTGCTTCTGTATCCGTCTAAACTTGAGCTACCACAACTCCCAGAATTCCATGCGAATTTTGTGCCCGTCCCCGTTTGAACGCACCGACACAGAACATGGGCAATTCAACAGCACACCTCTGTAGAGCTTGACGCTAGAAAGTTATACGTATTTGTTTTTGAAATTGTAGTCTAATTTCTATTCATCATGCCCGTTTGGTGTTCTGTACCTGGTTGCAGAAATTACAAGCAAGCCCAAAAAGAAGGAGTAATCTTTCACACTTTACAATAGGCTATAAAAAATTTGGGTCTGCAGTCGGCATTTTAGGTCGGAAGATTATGAAAGGGATCTACGTGCTAAATTAACCGGCACTACAGCCCGAAAGTGGCTGAAAAGCGATGCGATCCCATCCATTTTTCTTTTTTTAAAAGAGTAGCCTATATATAGTAAGGTATAGTAATTTACCCACTCAGTGAGCTAGCTACAGAAAATAGGTTTAATAAACTTACTCATCTGTTAATTGTCCTCTTGCTACCTCTCTTTCCATGTGTGCTGGCAAACTTCAGTGATTCAGTGACGCATATGCGGTCGTCAGTCATTTTTGGTTCAATCCTTACAATTAAAGCTTGTCCACGATCCAATTCATTGTAGCAAGTGCTTTTTTCTTCAGTAGACATGGATGGACATTTTCCCACAGAAGCACTTAGGCAATTATCTTTAAGCAGTAGGTTTGAAAGCCAGATCAGTATAACAGGGATGCTTATTTTCATGACAGAATACATGCCTATATTCATTTTTCCTATCTCCACAATTGATTCACACCATAGGGTGACGTCAGAGTATGAAGTTTCCCTGCAAAATTTCAAATCTTTCTCTTACACTAGCCAGGCATGGGTGAAACATATCTCACTGTTCTACAAATGTCTGGGAGAAGCTACTAGCAACTTCAGATAGCTGTAGGGTGAAGTTTCCCTTTAAAAGAAAAGGTGATGTTAACAGATTTGAAATGAGTATATATTATCCAAAATAATCTAAATTCACAAAATAAAATATCACATAATTTGTTAATAATTACTTTTCACTATACTGCCCTGCAAAGGCAAAACACCTTAATTTCTATTTTGGTCAAAAATAAGTTATTGACATTTTTGAAACATTGAATTATGTGGACAAATATATGAGTACATTTTGTTGTTTATTGGAGAAAATAGTGGGCTGTCTTTGCCACTTTTTCAATATTTTGCCTACAATTTAAACACTTAAAAGCCATTTGTCTCAGGTCTACACTCTAGCAAGTAAAGGTCTTACCTTTGTAGGGAAAGTATAGTACAGGTGAATAGAATTTTCAAATTATTATTTTCGTTTGTTTTTTTGCATTTTCCATATTGTCAGTGCTTTTTTGGAATTGGGGTTATACATTACTGAAGCATTCTAACACACTGAAACATTCATAGTTGTCCCTGTGTCTTGGCGGTAGAAAATATAGCTGTGTTGAGGTCTCTAAACAAAAGCATTGCTCAAATGGATCCTGTTTCATTCATCAGTTCAGCTATGTGCTTGAATAGTGCATTTCCTCTGAGTGACTCCAAACATTATATTGACTTTAATGGAGAGATGCTACAGGCAGCTATGTGCTTGAATAGTGCATTTCCTCTGAGTGACTCCAAACATTATATTGACTGTAATGGAGAGATGCTACAGGCAGTGTATGTGCTTGAATAGTGCATTTCCTCTGAGTGACTCCAAACATTATATTGACTGTAATGGAGAGATGCTACAGGCAGTGTATGTGCTTGAATAGTGCATTTCCTCTGAGTGACTCCAAAC
>JACXGM010023387.1:0-15809 GCA_016801145.1 Umbra pygmaea
TCATCAATGAAGACAGGCAAGATCATCAACGAAGACAGGCAAGGTCATCAATGAAGACAAGCAAGATCATCAATGAAGTCAAACAAGATCATCAATGAAGACAAGCAAGACAGTAAATGTTTGTGCTCATGAACAGAGCCACAAAGAGATGACCTTGGCAGTTGGGAGAAAAATATAACCTATTTTGGTGTAGGGTGATGACCTACTGTTCCTCATTGCAGAAATGTTATTTTGTCACTTCCTGCCTGTTACATTTTTAGAACCCTGACTATGGGTTCTACAACTTTTTGTTATTTTTCTTTAACCTGGTTAATCGATTGAAAACAACTTACTTACACTCTTGCACTTGCCAAGAAAAGGTGCAAGGTTCAAGGTGAAATAAAGTTACACAAAAGTACAAACATTCAAGTATTCAGTTACACATATATACCGTATATTGTCGGATTAAAAAATACTGTAGGTTCATTGCATATATGGTCTAAAATAGAGGTAGATTAATTGGAATATAAAGTGGCAGTGCCAAGAGAAATAACATGAGGAATGGGTAACATTAATGAATATGGAAAAACAATGGTAATGAGCAAATTATAAAAAAGACAGCTGTGCGGATGAATATGTACAATATGCGTTAAGAGTTTAATGCACTAAGGCATAAACGGGCAAAGAGTGGGGGTAGATTCAACATGTGCAGTGATCTGTCAGTAGTTTCAAAAGTAATGTTTTAAAGGTAGTGATAGGGACGGTGGACTTAAGTTTCATGAATTTTTATATTCGTTTCAATCATTTGCAGCAGAAAAGTGGAAGAAGAGGCAACTGAATGAGGTGCAGGCTTTTGTAGCACCCAGAGATATATACCTGCTCGAGCAGAGGTGGAGAATGGCTGGTGCTATAGAGACTAATGAGCTCAGGTAAGGTGGGGTTTTGCCTAGTAATGACTTATAGATGAGATGATACCAGGCACTCTGTGTGTCATGAGAGCCATCCAAGTAGTGAGTAGAGGTTGCAGTGATGTAATATGGGGCATTGGTAACAAAACGGCTGGCACCATGGTATACCACATCCAATTTCCTAATAGAGAGTTTGAGGCAGTTCTGTAGACAACATCACCAAACTCAAGCATTGGGAGAATTGTCATTTTCACTTGTTTGGCAGAAAGAGTGAATGAGGCCTTGTTACGGAATACGAAGCCAATCCTAGATTTGGACTGGAGATGGTTAATGTGGGTCTGGAAGGAGAGTGAGGATTCTAACCAGACCCATAGATATTTGGAATTTTCATTATATTCCAGCACAGACCCATCCAGAGTGATGATGCTTGTTGGGAAGGCAGGTGCAAAATGTGACCAGTTGAAGAGTTTTACTGGAGTTTAACAGGTAGTATCGTCTGCATAGAGGTGGATCAGAGTGTTGTCTGCATCAAGAGTGACATCATTGATGTATACCAGCCGCGGTCGGTGGATCTTATTTGGGGAGGACGGGCTCGTATTACGCTCGGGACCGGAGTGAACGGAATGGTGCGCAACGCACAAAACCCAGTCTACAAAACAAAAAACACTGGGAATTATGCGTTGTGCACCATTCCATTTACTCCGGTCCCGGGCGTAATATGAGTCCGTCCTTCCCAATTAAGATCCACCGACCGCAGCTGATGTATACAGAAAATAGTGTCGGCCCGAGGATCGGACCCTGAGGCACCCCCTTAGAGACAGCCAGAGGTACAGACAGCAGGCCCTTCGAAATCAGAGAAGTAATTTGTGAACCAGGCAAAGCAGTCATTTGAATCTGTCAATGAGGATGCTGTGATTGACAGAGTCAAATGCCTTGGACAGGTCGATTAAAAAAACTGCTGCACAGTATTGCCTTTGGTCAATGGCAGTTATGATGTCATTTAGGATCTTGAGAGTGGCCTAGGTGCACCCACGACCAGCTCAGAAACCAGATTGCAAGTCACAGAGGCTGTGGTGTAACTGTAAATGGTTGATTATCTGTTCATTGACTTCACTTTCGAAGACATTAGAGAGGCAGGGACTGTAGCAGTTTGGGTCTGAAGTGTCACCCCCTTAGAATAGGCGGATTACTGCAGAAGTTTTCCAGTCTTTGGGTATCTCTGATGAAGCAAAAGAGTGGTTGATTTTGCGGCTGCTAGGCTATAGATGTTGTGCCCTGTGCGTGATCTCGCGGGATCGCGGTAGCAGTATATTTAAATAACACTTACCTGATGGCAGCTACCGCGAGATCCCGTGAGATCCCTCAGAATCCTGCGAGATCACGCACAGAGGACAACATCTATAGCCTAGCAGCCGAGAATAGCAGCCATCAGGCAAGTGTTATTTAAATACACTTCTGGTGTACTTACAAACTTGTCAATGCCTCATTTTATAAGTACAGAACCTAATTGTATTAAGTTTGGTAACATTCCCGGCATTATTAGTAAGGGTAATTTACGAGATGCACCCTTGGTTCCATTAGCGCCAGCACTAAGCCTATTGTCTGATTGCGCTAACTCGACCAATGTTATTACAAGGGAAAAAAGCTTAGGGGGGGTTGTTTGGCTCGAAGTCAAGGTGCAAATACCCTAGGTTATACTCCGAACCATCACTAAGCTGCTAGTTAGCTGCTAATGCTAGGCCTGATATTTGGGATGATAACAAGCCAGGCAAACCGGGGCTGGCAGATTGCTCACAATGATAACATCTCATTGGAAAGCCTACCATAGCAGGAGCGCATCTGAGGAATTTGCTGGCAGCCCACTTTGGCAATAGTGCTCTGGTTGTCAGCAACAGCCTTGGAGCTGGCTCCCTTTGTCTGTTTAGCCAAGATAGCTCGAATAATCCAGAAGATGAGATATAAAAAGTATAATTCAATAGGTACAGTTGTCCAATATGCGCTCTGTTGTATAGACCATGTGTTGGCTGGAGCTGGCACTGTTGATTAGCATTAGCTGATTAGCTAGCTTTCTACCAGAGAATCCAGGGATGATAAAAACAAAAAGATTTAATTCACAATGAGTGAGGCAAGTGTCCGAAGAGTATGCAGATAAATTGTAGAGGTTAAATTGGAATATGATGAAAAGTAAGAAGTCAAAATGTGATGAAAGAAACAAAAAACAACAAGACAAAGACTGGGTACCCAGAACAGAACAAAACATATTATGACTTTCCCTGAGCCTCCTGCAAGAGGCAGCCCGGGATTTGGTATCGATAAGTTGAATTTTCTATGTTGCCACGTCGCTCTCTAGTGACACATTGTGTGCAGATCAGGCGCCTGTAAATTCAATCACGGAAGTTTAGTTGGTGAGAGTAATCATCCCGTACATGATCTGACTGACTGCTTCCAGGTTGGATGAGCAGTGCAAATAGAATAAGCGGCTCTGCGACATGTGGTCGGATGAAATATGTGAGCGTCCCTCGCCATCCCTGTCCATGGAGTTGTGGAGCTCCAAGGCAGGGTCAGTGGGAATTGGGAGGGGAAAGATTATCCCAAATAGATTCTCAGGAAACTATTTTGAAAACATGAATTATGTTATATACCAAGATATTTAGTTTTTTAGGTTTCAACTTTTACTATTAGCCTATATTAGTCTTCTAATTCTTCACACCCTCATGTTTCATTGCACGGATTCATGCGAGACCATTCCACACATTCCATACATTCCATAGCGTTCAAAATAATATTAAAATGTTTATGGTTAAGGTTAGGCTTGACATTACCAAGGTTATGGTTAGGAGTATGATTAGGTTAACATAAAAAACAGACAATCACCTGTCTATATCAACACATGTGCAACATGTCTGCATCGTTCTGGAATTGAGAACAAAACACACTCATATTGTTCATCTGGATTTGAACTGAGTCAGCAATTTATACACAAATCTACACTATTTACACTGTGCTTTATATGTTCATATTTCACATAATTCATTTTTTTATTTAGTTCCCTCCAATAATAATTGCCTTCCTCATACATTCATATTTCACGTAATTCCGTTTTACAAAACTGTTTCCTCTGAACGTACTTCATGCGACTTTGAGCTGTGTAATGTACAACTGATATGTGAATGTATTGTTTCTATTATACACTGCTCAGAAAAATAAAGGGAACACTAAGATAACACATCCTAGATCTGAATGAATGAACTAATCGTATGAAATACTTTAGTCTTTACAAAGTTGAATGTGCTGACAACAAAATCACACAATAATTATCAATCGAAATCACATTTATCAACCCATGGAGGTCTGGATATGGAGTCACACAAAAAATCAAATTGAAAAACCACACTACAGGCTGATCCAAATTTGATGTAATGTCCTGAAAAAAGTCAAAATGAGGCACAGTAGTGTGTGTGGCCTCAACATGCCCGTATGACCTCCCTACAATGCCTGGGCATGCTCCTGGTGAGGTGGCGGATGGTCTCCTGAGGGATGTCCTACCAGAACTGGACTAAAGCATCCGCCAATTCCTGGACAGTCTGTGGTGCAATGTAGCGTTGGTGGATGGAGTGAGACATGATGTCCCAGATGTGCTCAATCGGATTCAGGTCTGGGGAACGGGCGGGCCAGTCCATAGCATCAATGCCTTCCTCTTGCAGGAACTGCTGACATTCTCCAGTCACATGAGGTCTAGCATTGTCTTGCATTAGGAGGAACCCAGGGCCAACCGCACCAGCATATGGTCTCACAAGAGGTCTGAGGATTTCATCTCGGTACCTAATGGCAGTCAGGCTACTTCTGCCGAGCACATGGAGGGCTGTGCGGCCCCCCAAAGAAATGCCACCCCACACCATTACTGATCTACCACCAAACCGGTCATGCTGGAGGATGTTGCAGGCAGCAGAAAGTTCTCCACAGCGTCTCCAGACTCTGTGATGTCTGTCACATGTGCTCAGTGTGAACCTGCTTTCATCTGTGAAGAGCACAGGGCGCCAGTGGCAAATTTGCCAATCTTGGTGTTCTCTGGCAAATGTCAAACGTCCTGCACGGTTTTGGGCTGTAAGCACAACCCCCACCTGTGGACGTCGGGCCCCATAACACCCTCATGGAGTCTGTTTCTGACGTTTGAGTGGACACATGCACATTTGTGGCCTGCTGGAGGTCATTTTGCAGGGCTCTGGCAGTGCTCCTCCTTCTCCTCCTTCCACAAAGGCAGAGGTAGCGGTCCTGCTGCTGAGTTGTTGCCCTCCTATGGCCTTCTCCAGATCTCCTGATGTACTGGCCTGTCTCCTGGTAGCGCTTCCATCCTCTGGACACTACGCTGACAGACACAGCAAACCCTCTTGCCACAGCTCGCATTGATGTGCCATCTTGGATGAGCTGCACTCCCTGAGCCACTTGTGTGGGTTGTAGACTCCGTCTCATGCTACCACTAGAGTAAAAACACCGCCAGCATTCAAAAGTGACCAAAACATCAGTCAGGAAGCATAGGAGCTGAAAAGTGGTCTGTGGTCTCCACCTGCTGAACCACTCCTTTATTGGGGGTGTCTTGCTAATTGCCTATAATTTCCACCTGTTGTCTGTTCCATTTACACAACAGCATGTGAAATTGATTGTCAATCAGTGTTGCTTCCTGAGTGGACAGTGTGATTTCATAGAAGTGTGATTGACTTGGAGTTACATTATGTTGTTTAAAGGTACAGTATGTAGTTTTCCAAAACAATAACAAAAGATCAACTTTGCATTAAAAAAGCAAACATCACTATACCTATATTATATATATTTCTAAGTTGTGTACTTACATTATCCTAAATATTTCCACCAACTTTCAAATCCAGAGAAATTTGTAATATAATTCGAAGACATGGGACGTTTCATTTTGTCTTCCGTCAATGGCATCAAATAACCTTTGACTGCGCTATTTGCTCTAAGTTCCAGGGAACCGTCAAACATAACGTGAATAAAGTTATAATATTTTTAACAATACATGACTTTGTCAGTGAATATTTTTTCTGCCGGAGACGCTAGATTGGAAGGTTGTCATTGACGACGATAACAAAACCCATGATCCCACGCTACTTCCCGACGTCATCCAAGTACATCTTTTGCTATTGTTTTGATTGAGAGCCCCCTGGCGGCCAAAAACTACATATTGTATATTTAAGTGTTCCCTTTATTTTTTTTGAGCAGTGTACATTGTGGGCCTTTTCTCCTTTTTTACTATGGTATTGTAGTAAATCCACACACATATACACACACACCTACTAACTCACACATCTCTCACGAGTGTTTCCATTATTTAGTTACTTGTACATCTATTAAAGCTGCACTACGTATATATCTTGAATTAATTTCTCGCGTCGGTCCGAGTTTTCTATATATTAAAAAAATATATGTATATGGGATAACACGGGAGCAATAAAGGGGAAATATAGGCTAACCAGTTTCCGAAAAAACTATATGCTAGTTCCTAATGTTTACTAGTCTTAAAACATCATCTTTGTATGTTTTTGTAGTTTTCTAAATCTTACATCGTGCAGGTTTAATACCTACTATCTAGTTAGACTAATTACACCATGGTGCTGTTTGTTTTGTTTCATAACATGGTGATGGGTGTTAATATTTTAAAACATGAACTATGAATGCTGCGTACATGAATTTGTGAGTATGGAATTCGGCACAGTTATTTCTTGAAGGGATTGATTTGATTCACTCTATAAACCTCAATTAACAGGAACAAGCTAATGAAATCCTGTAAACCCCATTCTGGCCATACACTAGTCTGCCTGTGATCAGCAAACTGCTAGTACTAATTAAACAAAACTCAATTTTGTTTCCTCTGTCTAAATGGCTTCCCGTATGAACCCAATGTCTATTTTCCGTACTAACTGTCCAGGGGGAACACAAGTCTTCACTCTGATCACATTATGGGATGACAAGAGAAGGATGAGAAACTGATGCTTTCTACCCAGTTTACATAATGTACTAGCTAAATGTAATATAATACATAGCCCTGCTAGGTTCCTTCCTTTTGCTTTTTTTATCTCTCTTATACAGTATCTATGTGAATCTGCGCTAACGCAAAGTTCCATTATAGAGACACCTACCAACATATTGAAAGCAGCATAATACTGCATGCTTTAGATGAGTGGCCTATCAGTATTCATGTAAGTACTCTTGTCCAAATATGAAATATTTCCCTTCACTGTGATCCTCTGTTTGCGTAACATGCAGTATCTGCAGAAAAACACAGACAAAATCTCAATGTCGAACAATGGCTAATAGAAATCTGAAACACTGTAAGAATTTGAATATATCTGAGGGTAATAGATAATGCCTTTCAATCACTTAGTAAGGATTCTATTTGCATTCTGTTGAAAGAGGTGATAGTTTGAGTGGCCCGAGGCAGCTGCCATACAGCACAGAAAGGCCTATGAAAGAAACCCAAAAAACTACGGATCCAAGGACCAAAAGAAGAGAGTTGGGGAGTCTTGAGCACTATTCTTTTAATTACTCGTCATAATGACTCCATTTAGCTGTTCAATGACCCATTTTATGGCACTGAACAGGCCTGGGAAGCCCTGTCCTTGGCAGAATTCATCCTGCAGCTGCCCCAGCTAGCCTATAGTGCAACAGTGATAAACCTCCTCTCAGCTCAGATCCCTGAGGGAATGAAAGGTTCTCTTAAACATTCAGATACAGTAGAAACAACATACAGTATGTCTACAAGGGTTTTCCCTGTCATTAATCACTCAAATCAAGACAATATTTTCCAGAGAAAAACTGCGAAGAGACGAT
The DNA here is from genome assembly GCA_016801145.1 of Umbra pygmaea. Lineage (NCBI taxonomy): Eukaryota > Metazoa > Chordata > Actinopteri > Esociformes > Umbridae > Umbra > Umbra pygmaea. Next base: position 7,731 of record JACXGM010023387.1, read on the forward strand.
TAAATATTAATGGGTAAGAACGCAAAACACCAGGGGGGATTATGATATGAAAGTAACTGTGGTTTCCTGCACATATTGGAAAAAAATCAATGAAATAACTAAATGAGGGAAACAGAGTGACAAGTAAGCAGAGATCATATCATCAGTGATGAGCCACGAGAACAGAACCACCCCTCCCCCATGTTAGCACAAATGCTAATGCTCTTCTTAACTCTTGCATGTAACTTCAACAGCGTTCTGACCATAGAAATAGAATGGATAGAAAGGCCATTGAGCTGCTTGGCGTGGTCATTCGATTAGTACACAACAAAATGGCAATTGTTGTTAGTTGACACGGTGAGAACACGCAAATCGTTTTAATGCGGAAGTAGGCCGCTAGATCTTTGCAATGGAATAGTACACGTAAAAATGGCTGCCGCTCTGACCATTCTGCTACATTGATTTGAATTGGAATGGGATTTCTATCCATTCTATTTCTATGGTTCTGATCTATTTGTGTTGGAAGTATATCTGAGGGGAGGCAGGGAGCAGGGTTGGGGGGCTGCAGAAGAAGGTGCTTTATCACATCACCGGCAAACTGACTGTAAGCACTGGAAGGCTGCCAATCATCTCTGCCCACGACGACTGACTGACTGAATGTTCATCAGCTGACATGTGCAGGGAGGCTCACGTGGGTATGTAGATCAAAATAGCATTTTTGTGGCCCACTTAAGATAGACACAATTGTTCAGAATTGATAAAACACTGTATAATGTATTTTACCGTACTCCGAGACAGTGTTCCATAAAGCTAGCAGGCCGTTGCTACGCTTGACTTTCTATACACTATCTGGGTTCTGAACATGGAGTGAGTTTTTCCGGCACAATATTCAAATACAGTAAGTGATTTTCAGACTGGGGCAATGGTAAAATAGTATAAGGCATGACTCCAAGGGGGGAGAAGTGCTCATAGGAGTTTTAGTTATTTAAAAGTGTTCTCCAGGCAGATCTGCCTTGGAGGCAGAAATCATTTGATTGGTTGATTCAAAACTGAGGGCGGACCTCACACATCGAAAATGTACACATGAGCATAGTTTTCTCCGTTTTTAATCCTATCTAACCATACACCCAACCTTAACCCTAACCTTAACCACACTGGAGTGTTAAAATGTAATCATGTGCTATATATATATATATATCTTATATATATCTTATATATATCTTTAAATAATAATTTTCATTCTAAAGTAGACAATGTGAGGTCCGCCCTCTATTTGGAATTAACCAATCAAATAATTTCTGCCTACAAAGCAGATCTGCTTGGAGACCACTTTTCAATTACTAAAATTCCCCTAAGCAGAGAAGCGGTCAAAGCCGAGCAAAATGATAGTGCCCCATTTTGGTTGCGTTCATCTGTGAAACCCACTTCTGGGTTACATGTTGGTATGCACTCATGCTCCCAGGAGGGAGGAAGATGAAATAATGTCATATTTACTGGTTAAAAAAAATCAATTCTGATTGCCACTTAGCCATGTCGATAATGTTCTCCCTTTGTTACCTTGTTTAGAAAGCTCAATGGATCTCTAGTTGAGGTTGAGGTAAACACTTCATTTCTCACAGAGAGGGAAAACACAGTTATTCACTTTATACGACAGTTAAATGAGCTAAAGACAGAAGCTAGCATCCTGAGTTTGATAAGCTGGAATAGATCGTATTGTTAATAAATCTGATCCTGTTTTTTGATGTGAATGAGCCATTTGAATGCTGGGGATGATTAGGTTGCCATGACGGTATTAAGGCCAGATTGTAAATTAGTCCAGGACACCGGGATTAACACCCCTGCGCTTAGGATAAGTGCCACGGCATCCTTAGTGACCATTGAGAGTCAGAACACCCGTTTAACGTCTCATATGAATGACTGCACCATACACAGTGCAGATGTCCCGTTCACTGCCCTGGGGCATTTGAAATGATCGTTAGACCAGAGGGAAGAAATGCCCCCTAAAGGCCCTCCAGCACCACTTACGGCACTACTTGTCACCCATCCAGTGACGGAGCAGGCCCGACGCTGCTTAGCTTTTAGAAGCAATCAATTAGTGTTATGCTGCTGCTTTAATTAGCTTGATGTCCGGAGTAGGGAGAAGTCTACACACCGGTCATTCTGATGTAATATTTGGATTCTGATAGCATAAGTCCCCTGGGAGTGTTTAATGCAGACTGTGTGTTTTACACGCAACACGTTCCCTTTGTGTCTAGAATTCCGGTAATATACTAATGTATGAATTATTAAGGAGAACCGGGAGCGGGTCTCAATTCATGATTATGATATCAATATTACAGGACATTGCTACAAGCGATTAGTGAAATCCTTAGGCATTACTGTCTCCAAGTTAATGATGTTCCCCAAGAGTATGGGGTTGAATCTTCCAGTCCATTAATAAATTATTGCTGAAGATGTTGCACAAACAGTTTAGCATTCTGTCAGCCAACATCTTGCATTATAATCTGTCAAATTTCACTCAAAGTATGAATGGGATAACAGACAGTAAAGTTAATGTCATGGCTTTGGTTGGGCTTATTAACAGTAGACTCCTGGAATTAAATTATTGCAGGGGATCAAACAAACATGATTACACACTAAGTGGCCTTGAATGCAGTGTTAACAATGGGACATAGCATATTGTTTTGTATGGATCAACTGTATTTGTACTAGATTCAATGTTGAAATGAAATAGTAGAAGAAAGTCTGCCATTTACTTGAGATGTAGCTAACTATTTGTCCATTAACTGGAAAAAATAACTGGAAAAATATCTTGGGTTCACAACAATAAAACAAAAATAGTAAATGACAAAGTTAAACAATATAAAATTATTTCAATGTCATGGTTCCCTTATGCATCCTGATGTGTGTTTTGTGTGTATTTCCCATATGATTTCTACCCTGTGTGAACTGTTTTGGTTTCAATTCCAACTCTGTTTAGTCACATGATACAGTCACGTTTCCATTTACTCACTCATTATTAAGTGTATTTAAACCCTTGTGTTTGTACATGTAGGTCTCCGGTATTGTCATCTGTATGTCCATGCGCCAGTGTCTTGTATGTTATTAAGTATTTGCCCCTCGAGGTGATTTTGATTTTTTTCTTTTCCGTAATAAAACTATGTTTGTTTTATTTTCCACTATTTGCGTTCCTCTCATCTCTACACTGCACCATGGATTAATATTACAGTCAATTTCAAAAACATCTGCAATGGCCTGTTAATGTGGAACTCCAAACTTTACCAATTACAAACAGTGCTGTGTATTCCCATAATGTATGTGTAACAGTTCAAAGCAGTGCAGCACAAATAAGGAATGGTAATTACATTGTTAACTCAGTGCTGCATTGCAAGCATTCCTGGCCTCAATGTGCTTGCCATATGCTGAGACATTTATGAATGTACAAACAAAACAATAGTGATGGGATGGGGAGATTACAGGATAGAATGAACAGATGAATTCACTTAAAAACAGAAAGCATGCTGGATGCATCACAATTCAATGAATTAATCTGGCCAATTAATGTAGAGCATTTTGAAATATAAGGTAATGTCTGTTGTTCTACAAGAACTTTGAAAATATCCAATATTTACTCAACATTGATGTGTGATTTGCAAGAAATACATGCAGAAATGAGATACTAAAATAATATAATCTTCTAGGTATGAAAAAACGCCAGAGGCTCATGAAAGCTTCGAAAATGAAAGTGAATTGCAAAGTGCGGGGGCTTTTTGTACAAGAGTATAAGAGCCTAATTCCAAGGGAATTTTCACAAAAGGCAGTGAGATGGAGAAACAGATGCAGTACTACACTGCACAGTAACGTACAGTGAAAGCACAAGGATGAGGGAAGGTGTCTTGAAAGAAAGACATCCTTTAGAGAGGGCTAAGGGCTTTGCCTCAAGTAGCTGGGCCTCTTGGAGGCTATTTTAAGAGGGGAAAACCTGCAGCTTCCCTTATGCATTCATGAACCTCCCCATAATGCTCTGCTGTGATGGGCTAGACGCATGTGCTTGGAGCTCAGAGATGCAGAAGCCACACACACTGGGATTACGCAGACAATCTCCACAGGGACGCGGTATGGTAAAGAACAGCCTCCTCATGACGGAAACTAAAGCAAGCAATTTATAACATGACACAATGATTAAGTACCCTTAGGAAATATTTAGACCCCACTATGAATCATCAGTCGGATTGAAAAGTGACTATAGAGATATCTGTTGTGTTGCAATGCGAACAACCTCTGCTTGTGAATAATCTAAAAACAATAGATCTAGGCGATAGTGTTTTGGTGGGAAAACTGATTTCAGGGAAGGGACAGCCATACGATAATTTTCAGAGGCAGCTATTTCTTTGGTTCTAGTTGTATTTTGACTTTGTTGGGTTATATGCTCAACATCCAGAAGGAAAAACAGCCTGTTTCTGTATACTTGATTTCACGAGTGAGTCAGATTCTCCGATAGACCTGAAAACGAGGAGACACTGTTTGTTCCCTGTAGGGAGACCGAAGGAGTAGGCTTTTCTGATGGACCAACAAACAGTGAGCCACAAGGAAAACAACACACATGAAAACCATTTGATATTAACAAATGCTAAAGTAAATATAATGTACCATCAGGCCATGTCAATATTAACTAGCTCCTCCAAAAACAATTTGAACAGTGGATTTCCATAGGAAACTGTGTATTGAAGGTGTATGGAATTATTACATGAGCCTGTAGAGTTTAAATGTTAGCTAGAATTGTAATATTGAAATAAGTGAGAGCAAAGAAGTAAAACTAAAGCCAATATCATACTTGAGTAGAGTGAAAATGCATTAGTCCACAGGGGGCTAACAACTTCAGGCACTCTCACTCAACCAACCACTAAAATGCTAATGAACTAGAAATGAATCATAACATTGTGATAAATAATTAAAACAATTAAAGTTAAAAGGAAGAACCTGAGGAAATACGGGAGAAAAACACTGTTAAAAGTTCTTTAGTCTGTGTTTATGTGTGATTTTGGAAGTGTGCGTCTGATTTCCACTTCAGCGTGTGTCTGATTTCCAAATGACAACGTTAATACTGTTGAGCAGCTGTAATAGTGAGGTTGACTAGCTACCCCAGAGATGGCTACATTTATTCAACATGTACATCTAATTTGTAGTCAGGGGGTGTAGTCCATTCTGTAATACATTGAGATTCTTGTTTTATTTTCACCCAAATGTTGATGCTCTGACGCTAACGACAGATATGTCTGTAGAACAATACGATATCCATTGTTTATGGTGGCTTATCTATCTACCACCTGGTAATGTCCATGACTTATCTACCCACCCCACCATGTCATAAATACATGTCCATCACATGATCATTACTGCTGGTAACAGATGTTTCTTTGCGGACCAACTGTAGAGAATATCCCCCTCACCCGATGCTTTTATAAGCGCTTCATGTTCAATTTGATCTCTGCTCACTATTCCATTATGTAAAGCTAATGCTTTAACCTGTCAAAATAACAAACGTTGCACTTAATGTTATAGCACCTAAAAGATGTACACTTACCGTAACTCTTACCCTGTAAAAGAGCAATCTGCAGATGCATGCTAGCCTGAATCTAAGACGTGGGTTCATAATCATCTGTAACATCGACTTTAATGGAGAATTGTAGTAAGAGTGGTTGTGAACATGAAGGTTCTGTTATAATAATAAGGAGTGAATGGCGCAACATGACTGTTGGCGCACCGAGGAATGCTAGGGGAAGCTATTAAATCGCATGCGTTTTTTTCTGTGTACTTCGCTAGGGGAATTATTCATTTAGTAGCTGATCTTTGCCTCTTTGGGAAGGCTCTGCGTCTGAATAGTAATGCGCTGCTAAGAATGGCCTCATACACACAGATGTGACAAAGAGATTAATGTACTGCCTTGCCTGTTTCTGCTCTCAAGGATCGTTCAACATGAGCATCTTCATAGAGGTTTCTAAAGGGCCATAATGACTTTTATACTTAATCAAAGCAGGATTTCTTGAGTGGCACATGCAGTAATTTGTTATTATACTGAATATGTAGGGTGGAATGATTAACATCCCAGTGTAACAGGCATGCTGCTTTTTCCTGTTTTTTTTTACTCTCGTGCTATTATTGCTTTGAGCGTATTTTCTCTAGAGTCTCGAAAGCTGTGGAGAGTTGCACGGAAATCCATTGTGCAACGGTATTCTACGATCGCTTCGGGAAGCACAAAAAGCTATGCATGGGAGCTTTAATAGAGCTCTAATGGATCGAGATTCTTTTCAGGAAAACAAAGGGTTTTTCTGACATTGTGTACTTTCAATGAAGGAACGTCGGAGATACATGAAGACAAAAATGCAATTGAAGGAATGGGGTTTAAAGAAAATGAATAGAGTGCCGTTATTAATGGATAGCTTCATCAGTGATAAGCTGCTCTATAGACTGAGAAACATTAAATCTATTAACCTATGACTTCATCTGTTAACCTCCAAAATGCCACCAAGTAAACACACTGACTTAAACAGCTGACCTCCTTGTGTGAAGGGCTTTTCAAGTTATGTTGAAATAATTATTAGATTACCCATTGAAACTAGAACACAACACCATGAAGCGAGTACTCAGTGAGGCCTGATGCATTTTTCATCACAATATAACAGCCTGAACAACATCTATTTTTAACCAGCTCCCAGTGTTCAGTTATTAATGAAACATATCAAGTAACACATAGTATTTATGTGAAAGATTACTTTCCTTTGTAATGCCTGCTATAGGGCTACAGCACTTTAGCCAGCTAATCAAAAAACACCAAAACAAAAGTGAGGCTAATTATCCCCAGTTCTCATGAGCCGACTTTCGTTTGTTTAATAGAGTAAAGCCTACTACATGCATGAACTAACTAAAACTGTACATGCCGGACCCTTCTCTATGCACACAATAACTATGTCCATATATAACATTTGTATCCAAATAATAACGGGAAATGTCAAAATAGGTGGGGGGTAGATCTCATTATATGGCCAAGGCTTTAAATTAGATAACTGCATTGCCCAGCAATTCTTTCTCCCAGAAATAGATGGAGATGCATTTTATCATCAGTACTATTAGTGGATTTGACTCAAACATAGGAGTTGAGGAAAATGAGCATTGCAACTGGTGCCATCACACAACAGTGCTACATCTTATAGCTTTGTTTTTTGTCTGAGATGAATATTAATCCCAGTAGGTTGGAAAAAAATCCTTCTACTCTAGACTTGGAGCAAATATGTATAATCCAAAATGAACTTGTGTTGACATTGGCATAAAGATGCATTGACTTGTGTTGGCATTGGCATAAAAATGCATTGTCAAACAGCACAATGCCAAAGAATAATTAGCTCCAGCCTTATGGAAGCAAATAGCTTCTCATTTATTTGTGATCAGTAAATTACTGTGTGTAGAACGTCAAGTAATGTATTCAAATTGGAAGGAAGGGTTTTGATTAAAACTCTCAAAATAACATGAGGGGTGATATACTATTTAGTGAGACTCCGATAAGACTACTGAAAAGCTAAACTGATAAATACCACTGGGTAGACACAGCACAATGTATTACCCTGCTGCTCTGCTGCTAACTCTAACATCCGTGTGTAGATACTGAATTACCCTGCTGCTCTACTGCTAACTCTAACATCCGTGTGTAGATACTGAATTACCCTGCTGCTCTGCTGTTAACTCTAACATCCCTGTGTAGATACTGTATTACCCTGCTGCTCTACTGCTAACTCTAACATCCCTGTGTAGATACTGTATTACCCTGCTGCTCTACTGCTAACTCTAACATCCCTGTGTAGATACTGTATTACCCTGCTGCTCTGCTGTTAACTCTATCCTCCCTGTGTAGATACTGAATTACCCTGATGCTCTGCTGTTAACTCTATCATCCCTGTGTAGATACTAAATTACCCTGCTGCTCTACTGTTAAACCTATCATCCCTGTGTAGATACCGAATTACCCTGATGCTCTGCTGTTAACTCTAGCAACCCTGTGTAGATACTGTATTACCCTGCTAACTCTAACATCCCTGTGTAGATACT
>JACXGM010023388.1:0-16235 GCA_016801145.1 Umbra pygmaea
TAGTCATGTTTATAATAAAAATATATAAATTGCTGTCATTTCTTAAGATTCTTAAATTGAGAAATTGTGCAAGTGGTCTCAATCTTAAAATAAGAACGATAAGCTTGTTCCTTTGCCGGGATAATTTGCAACATATATCCACACCTTATTAATAGTTAAATCAAGCTTGAAATGAGTTGGTAAATCTTATTAAGAAAAATTTAGGTATATCTTCTCAAAATAAGACTGTTTTACTTATGTAAAAAATGCTTGGCAAGAATATTTTTCTATTTAGACTAAGAATAGGACAAATTTTCTAGAAATAAGGCTTTTTTACTTTCTTAAAAATCATTTTTTGCAGTGTTCCATTTTTTGTTCCAGGTAATCCAGATCTCTGTAGTTTTGTAAGGGTAGCACAATGTCATCAGATAAATTCACCTCTGAAGTACTGGATCGAGAGAGACCGACCACTGTTCTTCCAAGCTTTGTCAGTCTGTCCTTGATTTCCTCAAGAGCATTCACTAAATATCTCTCAATACCTGAAAGAAAACAATAGACAAGTGTGTAATGTACCCTGTGTAAGGATATTTTTCTAATTGCGATATCTTAGGATGACCATATTTTAACTTTCAAAAAAAGAGGACAGTGGGAGCGGAAGGCAGACCCTAACCCGCAGTGGGTGGTAAATACAAATCCTCAAAAATGCACACAATGAATGACGACTGTAGAAGGCAAAGCCGAATCCCAGACATTTTGGTTGATTTCGAAATCCCGGTCTGACACATTTTTTAGGTCCAAAAAGAGGACACATCCTGGAAAAAGAGGACGTATGGTCTCTCTACAATATCTGTGGGCCAGCATGATGCAGCGGTAAAAATATGACTGCCAGGAACAGATGGAAAAATTATGAATGGTTCTGAAGAGTTGAAAACCATAACCATGGCAAAAAACTATACTGTTGTAGTCAGCAAAGCCTGAGACAAATGTTGGCCAAAGGTTCCTTTTTATGTAAATTCGTAAATGAAGACCTTATTGTTTTCCTGAACACTAATGTGACAATTACACATTCTACAGCCTCAAAGTGATCTTGTGTTTTTTACTATACAAAACATACCTGCAGACTGAGAGTGGCTCACAGGTGGCAGATGGCTCAGAGATGCACAGTGGCTCACAAGAAAAGGCCTGCTCACAGAAGGAAGAAGACTCTGAGATGGATTGTGGCTCACAGGTAGAAGATGGCTCGGAGATGGATTGTGGCTCACAGGTGGAAGATGGCTTGGAGATGGAAGATGGCTCAAAGACTGGGGTTTGCTGGTAGACTGAGATTGGCTTGCTGGAATACAAGATAAATACCCTTTCCTCCAAAAAGAGATTAACTTGAGCGTTACTCCAAGAAACAAGATGCATATAGTCTAAACTTAACATTGTTCAACCTGGTAAGAGTGATTTTGATCCTCTTGTCTGGTAAACGGATCATCTGTGTGGAGTGTAACTGCCTTATCTGGGAATGTCATGTGGTTCTCATATCATAACTTATCACTATCATCACAGAGATTGCTGTCATCAAACGAACACAGACAGTCCATAAAAACATAATTATGTTCCTCATGATTAGGTTAATTAGTAGTTATATTCAGGTTAAAATTCTTCCAAAACATAAGTCCCTAAGAACTCCACCTGAACATGATGGCTTTTCAAGAGATTTACTAATTTTCAATACATTCCTAATTGCCTATGTTTGGTCCAGTAACTTCTGCCAGATATAACTGCAACAGTATATGATTTAGGTCAGATAAACATGTTAACTAAATATCTGATGACTGAAGTTCACAGGCTATTCGTCAGTACTGATTTCACCAGTTGAGTGAAACAAAACAGAGAACAAAAGAACAGTGTTAAAATTAGACATTAAATGGTAAAAATGGTAAAATGGCAAAATTAGACATTAGCTAAAAAATCTCACACATGTCATGGATTGCTGACTGGCTTAGTCTAAAAGCTAAGTTAATTAGCTAATCATGCTTAGCTACAATGTTTGCAACTAACATTGTGCAAGTTGCCAGCTTAATGATGACTGGTTAGGTATTACGTTAACATTAGCTAACTAGCTGACTTTAGCTAACGTTAGCTATCTTATAAAACCTGTTTGTTTTGTTAGTAACTATTATTGGCTAATTATGTTATCAAGTTAGCTAGCCAAGGTAATGTTAGAACAACAAAACTGATTATACAACTCCATATCTGCAAGTGTCACTACCATGTCCCAATCGGATTATACAGATTATCAGAGTTTTCCTACTACCTAGCTAATGTTAACTAGTTAGTTTATGTTAGCTTGCTTAACATCAAGCTACCTTAGCCATTACCAAATATCAACATAACCGATGCTAAACGTAAGGGATGCTAAATATATTGCAGTCATCAAAATGGCAATTATAGCTAAACAAAGTTTAAAACATTACTGTAGGTAGATAGCTATATATAGTAACCTTGTTGCCTAAATTCTAAATGTTACCTCAGGAAGGGAAGAGAGAATGACACCATAAGAAATATGGTGCCTATCCTTCTGGTAACCAGCATGTTGTCGTCAACGGGCCACTGGGAGTTTACTTCGGGCTAACCCAAGCCCACACAGCCCCTCCTCTACCACAAGTTGTCCCACACTCTCATGTTTGCCCGATATACGCAGCTGATGGACTAACTGGAAAATCAGTGAGTGCGTAGGTTTCCCAAAGGATCTCTGTCTAAAACTCTGCTCACCTACCGGTGCTAGCCTCCAACACTGCCGTGGGCGGACCGTCCGTTAAACGATAAGCAAAAGGTAGCATACCATTAGCTGTAACCGCCGTCGGCCCGCCAGTTCTAAGCTAGCTGGGTTGTTAGCTCAGTAGGTGTTAAGTCATGTATAAATTAGGCTAATAAATCTTGGTAAAAAACACTTGAACAGAACGTTTTTCATTATTTCACATTATGTTATGTAGGGTAGGACATGTTGTAGATGCCTTTCCAAATGTAAGGCAAAGTACTGAAATATTACCAATCAATCAAAATGTTGCTGAAATATTTTGTTCCGATGGGCTTCTCCCTTGACTGTATGCCTCCACGTCCCACAGATTTGTCTTCTTCTTCTTCGTTGAATTAATGGCGAATCGCAACCAACTTAAGGTGCATATACCGCCACCAACTGTACCGGAGTGTAAGGCCGGTCATGGCACACCCAATTCAACACCACTCACCAAACCCTACCACCTAGAAATTACCACCTGCTCACTACCCACGCCTTGAACCTCCATCTCACTACCTACCCTCCCCCTTCCCCTTCCCTTTCATCAGCTTGTGAACCATCTCCCCCGTGACGTCAGTAATACCCATAAACTCCCTACCAGCACCCACCACAACATCAATCCTAGCATTCCTTCCCTTAACCTGACTACAAACATTCACCACACTACACAGAAACACCAAAAACTCAACCCTGCCCACCACCAACGAATCCTTACCAACCACACACTCATACTTACACATCTCAGACAACACCACACTGTGAACACCCACACCATCCTCTAACACCGGGCCCATAACCCGCTCCTTCTCCACCTGCACACCTACCTCTAGTCCCCCTACTCTCCGCACTGCTTTCGCATACGTGACCTTATCCACCACCTTTACCCGCCGTGCCTCTGCTCTGAACCACACACCCTCCAAATGCAGCACTGTGCTCCCCACCACAATTACAGCACCTCACCTTGTCCCCTACCCCACACTTACCATATTCATGCGCACCCCCACACCTACCACACCTACCCTGCCCTCTACACACTGCCGCCACATGCCCCATACGCTAACACTTTAAACACCTCAGCGGCGGTGGCACATATTCCCTCACAAAAAAACTAAGAAACCCTAAGTGCACCCTACTCGGCAACGGCCCTCCAAACTCCAACAACACCATGGGACTTACCTTCTCTAACCCCAGTGCCCTACTGCCCATCCGTCTCGCATCCAACACAACCCCCCCGACACCACTTCTTTTAGCTGCTCCATTGACAGATCCTCCGGAACCCCACCGATTGTCTGCGAGCTTCTACTGGAATATACAGTAATTTCTCTACTGTGCGACAGGAAGTCACGTGGTTATGACACAGGAACTAGCATACTTTTTCAAAAACTGCTGATACGGGGCCATAACGTGAGGTACAAGGTAATGGAGCTTTTTATACATTGTCCTGTTTCTTTAGAAATAAACAATGGAGAAATAGAGTTTTTAAACGCTTCCGCTTTTAATTTATTCGCTGTCAAAGTGACACCTAAACTGAATGGAATGCTAATGTGAGCTGATAGCCTGGTAGCATCTGAATCGCCCCATACTAGCTTCGACTTCCAAATGAAAGCCTACCCCCTTGGTAACGGCGATTCGGTGACCCCATGGATGTATTAAGAGAGGTGGATAGAGTGTACGTCACGAAGCGTCGTTCATTTCAGTGAAAGTTGCTCAAAAGCGCATGAAGCAAACATTGCTGTATTAAGTGCTCTGTACACAGTAGTGTTGTCACAATACCAAAATTATTGTTTCGATACCGATAGCAAGTAAAGAATTGCGATTTCGATACTTTTTCGATACTTTTCTTGAAAAGGGAGAAACACTGTCAAATATCATTGCTGTGCTTTATTTTAAAACTGGGACAACATTCTAATCATATAATAACCTAATATAAATAAGTCACTGACTATTGCACATGCTCTTAGGGATGGGCCCATAGCGATACCAGTACTTGGTATCCACATTTTAAGACCCTTATGCTGCTCAACGCTTTAAAGATTAGCCAAAGATGGCCATAGTTGTAGGCTAAATCTGATTCACGTAAATGATTCAATGGAAATGTAGAGCTATTCCAGCCCTATGCATATATTTCATATTGATGATAACAACAGTCTACTTCCTCATTCAGAGACCGTGGTTATAAAGCTGTACACCTGTATATATTGCTATTTAAAAAAGAAAGAAAAGCGATAAATGTGATAATGCTTCCCTGCAATATGAGGTTGCACACAAAATCACCACCTAAGATGCATAATTATTCCAAAGACGGAGCCACCCATTAGCTATTGAAAAATACTATTTTCCTCAGCATTTGTCCATTAGAGTTTAAATGTCGAAATCCAAATTCTTTTTTCTCATTGGTATTTTCATGTAGCCTAAATTCTAGGTAAAAAATATTACAATCCTCAAGGAAATGCGCACATTTAAGTACAGGAACGAACAAAGGATGCAAGTTTTTAAGCTATTCGGTGCATACTGTAACTGCAGAAAACGGCATGTGGAACGCCCCGGACCTAGCCTATGAAAGCCACCTTCAGGAAGGAAAGACAAATATCGGTAGTTTGCAACACTTCTGATTATATGATTAATATATATATTATAATATATGATTTGGTCATTCCCTGTTTTGGAGAAAGTCACTTCAAACAGACATTCTCATCTTACACAAAACGTCTGCAATGCTTAGGGCAAATTCGAACATATTGCGTTCGCGTTTCTCTCACGTTAGCTATGAAGGAGACGTAAACCATTGACATCTGTAATAAATACTATTACACATTCTTGTGTAAGAATTAGCCTATTTAGTCAAGTTTTATTAGGCTACATTAAGAGACAACAGATTTGCTCATGTTTATGTACAATTTCTTGATTTTATCCTTTAAACTACTATCAAAACGCACAGTCTTATAGCTGTCAGTCATTTTGATCTCCCAGTTCAGTTAAACTCCATTTGATGTCTCTGTGCTCTCTGATTGGAGCCATGTAGTGGCTAAAATCAGCACCAAATGATTGAAACAGTTGTGGTGAATATGCACGACATATCTAGATTATTGACATAATATTATTAAATCATTGTTGTCTGATTAACAGAAAAAAAATTGCAAGTTTGGAGCAAGTTTTTTCCTCCTGCATGGAACATTGCTGGGGAGAGGTCAAGTTTCTTTGGCAATATCTAGAGATAACCATTCATCATTATTTTAAAACCAGGGTACATCATCATATCTTGCATGCATGTCTGCAAGGTGCATGTATTAAATCCACTTTCCTTTCCTCAAATCTCTCTGTTTATATCTGTGTTCATCCCTTCCTCAGTACAGCTACTTTCTTCTCCCTTTGTTAATGAACGCATGCTCAGCTTGTCTTGTTGGCTGGAAGAACAAATGATGTAAGTGATGTGTAGTAGACTATAAAGTAAATCCCTGACTAGGGTCCATTCTATATGGGATATATTATTCAAGGATAAAGGCAGCAAATGTTGTACATGCTGGTTATAGTGTATTTATCTCTGAAATTTTGAGTAAAATGGGTCATTCCAGACATTGTTCAGGAGAAAAGCTTACACTAATTAAAAGGTTGACATGGAGAGGGGAAAACATACAAAGAAGTGCAGAAAATGATAGGCTGCTCAGGTAAAATTATCTTGAATGCTTTGAAATGGCAATCAAAACCAGAAAGGCATGAAAGAAATGGATAACTACCATTCAAATGGACCGAAGAATAGCTAAAATTGCAGACTCTGCACATGATCAGCTCCAGGGTGATCAAAGAAGATCAAAAGTTACTTGCGAGTACTGTACCCATTAGAAGACGCCTATGTGAAGCAAAGTTATCGGCAAGAAGTCACAACAAAATCCCATTGTTAAAAAAACAAAACATGTGCTGAAGAGGTTACAATTTGCCAAAGAACACATTGACTGGCCTAAAGAGAAATGGCGCAACATTTTGTGGAGTGATAAAAGCAAGATTGTTCTTCTTGGGTCAAGGGGCTGGTGGGAGTGTCAGAGGACCCCCAAAATACTAAATTGAAGCCACAGTACACTGTGAAGACAGTGAAGCCTGTTGGCGCAAGCATCATGACATGGGGATGTTTCTCATACTATTGGGCCTATTTATTGCATACCAGGGATCATGGATCAGTTTGAATGAACCAAAATACCTCAAGAGGTCATGTTGCTTTAATGCCGAAGAGGAAATGCCCTTGAAATGGGTGTTTCAACAAGACAACCCCAAACACACCAGTAAGCAAGCAGCATCTTGGTTCCAGATCAATAAGATTAATGTTATGAAGTGGCCAGCGCAATCCCTGGACCTTACTCCAATAGAAACTAGAGACTTGTGGGGTGTCATCAAAAATGCTGTTTCTGAGGCAAGACCAAGAAATGCAGAGGAACTGTGGAATGTAGTCCAATCGTCCTGAGCTGGAATACCTGTTCACAGGTGCCAGAATTTGATCATCTCCATGCAACAAAGATGTGAAGCAGTTCTCAGAAACAGTGGTTATATGACTAAATATTAGTTCAGTGATTCACAGGAAGGCTACATCTTCAAGCATTTTTCAGTTTATACAGTAAATGTTTTGAGTTGTAAAGAAAAATGCAGACACTGCTATTATTTTTTAACCGACTAACAATCCTATTTCTTCACTTTCTGTAAAGTAATAACAAATTTGATAAATTTTTCTTCATGTTTTGATTTGGAATAGAATACGCAGTGTTCCCAATGCATTTGTTTGTATGGAAATAAAATATTTTATAAGGATTGTGAGCTTTACACACTTTATAGAACATGAACACAACTGTATATAGTGGTTAGTGGCTGTTCATAACTGATCTGCGCCGGATCTGGCCCGAGTGTAAAAAAATTGGCCATATGTGCCAGATCAGAGCCAGAATCAGCCCGGATGTTGGACGGCATTGGGATGGATATGGGTGACATCTGGCTGCAGAAGATCTTTTTATTCAACATCCTTCCATTAATGACAGAAAAAAAGCAATGTAATAGTTTTTCTAAACTTTATTGATATACATTTCAAAGTTACATGTTAAATAGTCCTAAATAATGCATGAGCAGTGTACATTTTCATATAATCGGACACTACACAGATAATGAGTGCTCTGTGCTTGCCATGTAAAATCAAGTGGTTAAAGGAGGGATGAGAGGGCCAGAGTGAATAGTAGGACTACAACTGTATCCAGGCCAGCAGAGTAGATGTGATAATATAACATGGACCTTATGTATTATTGTCTTAATATTAGAATAGAGATATTGGCTGACTGCAACACTAACTCTATGGCTGAAGCTACAGTAGGGCAGATTATTTAATGTGACAGCATGTACTGAAGAACCAATCCTAGTAGGTAGGAACCAATGAACATACAAAAACTAAATGTGTTAGAGGAAAGCAGTTTCCAGAACTGTTGAAACAATCATCTTTTTGGATTAGCAAATTCATTGTGACCTATCAAATAACTGAAGAACACAGTAATATTTCAGTAGTAAAATGAGGTTCATTGGATTAACAGAAAATGTACAATATGAATGAAAACAAAATTAGACAGGTGCATAAATTTGGCCACCCTTGCAATTTGGTGCAAAGTGCGCTGAATTGTTGAACGATGCACAGTGACAACATCTGCAGCAAGATGATGTTGTAGGTCTTTGGAGGTGGTGTGTGGGCAGTTCACAACATCCTTTGCCTTTGCCTCTCTGATACTTTACTTGGCCTGCAAACTTCTGGCCTTAACAAGTACTGTGCCTGTGGTCTTCCATCTCCTCACTATGTTCCTCATGGACACTGACAGCTTAAATACCTGCAATAACATTTTGTAGCCTTCCCCTAAACTATAATGTTGAACAATCTTTGTTTTCAGGTCATTTGAAAGTAGTTTTGAGGCCCCCATGTTTCCACTTTTCAGAGGAGAGTCAAAGAGAACAACCACTTGCAATTGGCCACCTTAAATACCTTTTCTCATGATTGGATGCTCCTGTCTATGAAGTTCAGGGATTAATGAGCTCACCAAACCTATTTTGTGTTCCAATTAATCAGTGCTAGGTTGTTACAGGTATTTAAATCAACAACATGAAAAGGGTGCCCAAATGTATGCAACTGTCTTAAGTTCGTTTTGATGTGTATTGTACATTTTCTGTTAATCCGATGAACCTCATTTCACTACAGAAATATTACTGTGTTTCAGTTATTTGATTGATCAGCTATTTTATTTTGATCTAATACCCAATTATTTATAACTGAAAATCATGGAAATTGTCAGGGGTGCCTAAACCGTTGCTTACGACTGTATACAGCCTTTGTGTAAGCAATTTCACTGAGGGCTTTACAGGCGCCCATTTACAGCGATCAGCCATAACACTATGATTACCTGGTTAATATTGTGTAGGTCCCCCTTTGCCACCATAATCAGCCCTGACTCGTCGACGCATGGACCCCACCAGACCTCTGGATGTGTGCTGTGGTATCTGGCACCAAGGAATCAGCAGCAGATCCTTTAAACTGCAGACCGGGAACACCCAACAAGGGCTGCAGTTCTGGAGAATCTCTGACTTAGTTGTCCAGCTATCAACATTTGGCCCTTATCAAAGTCGCTCAGATCTTTACACTTGCCAATTCTACCTAAATCTAACACATCAAATTTGAGGACAAAATGTTCACCTGCTGCTTAAGTATATCCCACCCTTTGACAAGTGCCATGATAACGAGATTATCAGTGTTATTCACTTCATCTGTCAGTGGTCATAATGTTATGGCTGATCGATAAATGTCAACAAAATATATCTGACATAAACCCTCAGATAAGATAAGGGGAAAAACACCAAAGAAAGGAATAGACCTTGGGAGGAGTGATTCAGAGAGGGATCTCCTTCTCCAAAGACAGTTGGTTTAACAAATGGTGTAGTCCATGGGTATGGGATGTGGCCAGTATGATACACCACTGTTAGGCACAGTTTAGTTCATTTGTGCTCAGCTGGTCCATGTGAGCAGCAGTCATTTGATAAGTTGTGGGTCAAGAGGCAAGCATCAGGACTAGGATTTAGGACCGCTGACTTGAAGATCCAGGCAGGCTAGAGGAATGCAGCAGCTTATATTCATCCCAAGACCTGAGAGCGAGTGTAGGTGTGGTGAGGACATGATAGGAGGGGACAGAATAAAGAAGGGTTAGGAAGTATGACAAGGCTAAATAAACATGAAGTGGGGGGTGATAGCTAGTGGGTTCCAGCTTAAATAATAACCTCACACCAAGGCTGACCATAGGACTGTCTGAAGACCTAAATTGTAAGTCTAAATTTAAATACTGAGACAGAGAATGCAAAAAAGTTAAACTAAAGTAAACAATGTTAGAGTTAAGGGTATGACAACAGTCAGTTCTAAAAATGCTCAAAGACTTACTCAGAACTTGGGCAGAGCTTTAGCTGCAGAGATTCATCCATAGACTATGACAGATAGACAATGTAATTACTTTAAAAAAAAAACATGTATTAACTGCATTATACTTGTAAAAACACCTTAGCATTGTAAGGACAGACTATAAATGCTTGCTCAACAATGACGACAAAAAAGTATTACTTTTACAACAGCCACACATCGTTCAGTCAACTGTAAACTACTTACCTAGCTTTCTCTAACATTAGCTAGCTAAGTAATACTGAATATATTGAAGTTACAGTTACTGTAATACTTAATGTTAAGGTTAGCCAAAGTAAATGTAGACACAAATGTACACATATACATTTATTAAACAAAAGGCCAAACAGCTATATATTCCTGTATTTAATCCAAGTTCTTACCGTAACTGAAAATGTATGTAGACAATTTTTCCCCTGCACAAATGATCTCTTCCAAGTAGGACGTGATCATTTCGTAGCTCGCCGATCCCACTACATGACCGCAGCGTAGAACCCACGTGATTGCAATGTAGCGCTCACGTGACCTTAAGTAAAGCCTACGTAACAATGATGCAGCTGATACCTCAACAAAGGCGGGCTAAGATGACGGCAACCAATAGCATGGACGCTTTGATGGTCTGAACGCGTTAAGACGTTCAAAATATACGTGTTAACAGGGCATTTTATGTAGTCTTAAGAGGTATGAATTTGACTTGTTAATGCGGACGGTAAACTAAACGTTTTGGACCCTTGTGCGTTCGATAGTGTTTGTTTGTCACATGACAGCTGCAGCTTCTTTGCTGCGTGCGTGAGGAGAAAAAACACAGACGTCCATATGGAGGCACTGGAAGCGTGTGTTGCGCACACACCAACCTGAAATACATCTCTTACAAATCTGGAACTTGGTCATTCTTAAAAGTATCGATACTAATAAATTTAGGAATTGTGACGTTTTAAATTTCAGAAAATCGTGATACTTTTGAAGTATCAGTGCACCGTGCAACACTAACACCAAGTGGTGGTCTGGACAGGAATTAAACCAACCTGACTCGAGTTAGAGATTCCAGGCATCATACTTGGCCCTGTTATGACAAATAGATCGATTAGGTTTTACTTTTAGATTTATATAGTTTTATAAACATAGTATATGTTCTAAACAGCATAATAAACCACAAAAAGAAAGCAAAAAGTTGCAAGTTCAGACCGCGTTACACATGAATACAAATACACAAGAGTTACTCAAAGGGTAGAGAGAAGAAAAACAAAAATAAAATACATTTTGGTTGCACAGACGGACGCCATGGCGACATGTATATAGACAACCTGATGGAATTGTTAGCTAGCTAGCTTAGTAGCCCACATAAACAGAGGTAAAAAAACTAACTTAAATATACCTTAGATTCGAAATTCATCCATCGTTGTCCTTTTCACGAAACAACTCTGAGCAAAACAATACACCACACCCCAGTCCAGCTGGTGGCAGTAATGCACCATTAAAATTAGTTGCCAGCTCCAACAATGTTGAATTGTGACAATTTCAGCTACGCGTGAGGAACGGGACGTTTTTGGGCATTGAGAAGACGAAGGCGGAGGCTAGTTAGGAGCGTGACAAGCAGACCTACACGTAGGCTACTGGTTGCTTGAGCTGACAATCTAGTGTGATTGTCGGAGGTCGGTATTGTGGAGCGGCGGGCACACAACAACTGTACTGTGACTGTACCTGTTATGGGTAAAAGTACGGATGGGGAGAGAGATATGGCTTGTAGGCCCTCGTAGAAAGAGGAAAGATAGGTGTATTAGCTCAGGGAGCTCAGAGTGTGGGGAGGGGGTGGATGGCCTGGCCAACAATATGTACACCAAAGGGGTTGATGGGCGGCAGGAGGAAGTCCTGTGTGAATGGAAGGTGATGATAACGTTCTCAGAGGAAGGGGGGCATTTTCAAACACTAAAATTGTCGAAAGGGTTTGAGAATGAAATGGGTAAAATTAAGTATGCTCGATTTTTGAGCAGTAGGAGACTTCTGGTTTTTGCTAAAGATAGGGTGCAGAGGGATAGGTTTCTGAGTGCGGAAACATTGAATGGAGGCAGGATTGTTACTCATGTGCCGGGATCTGCAGCCCAGCTTAGAGGTGTAATATCTGATGTTCCTTTAGAATTGGCAATGGAGGAGTTGTTGCAGGAAGTGCAGGGCGGAAAGGTGGTGAAAGCTATTAGGCTGCAAGCACGGCGGGAGGGAGTGAAAACGGATAATTGGTCGGTCGTCCTGGAATTTGAAAGTGTGCTGCCCAAGAGGGTAAGGCTGGGGTATATGAGTTATGATGTTAGGGTGTTCGTCCCTGGCCCAATGTGGTGTTTCAAATGTCAACGAATGGGACATATGGCTGGACAGTGTAAGGGGAAGTTGAGATGTGCTCGTTGTGGTGGTGACCATGAGTATGGGAAATGTGGTCATGGTGTAAGTATAAGATGTTGCAACTGTGGTGGAGGGCACAGTGCGGCTTTTGGAGGTTGCCCTGTACAACGGAATGCTAGAGTAGGTCAGCAGTATAGAATGGCAAATCAGGTGTCCTATGCCGAGGCAGTGAAACGGTGAAGGACGGCGAGCCTGATAGATCCAGCGACGTGCAGGTGGCGGTAAGAGCAGGTGGTAAGGAGGGTGGAGGCCGGACGGAGGTTGCGGGGCCCTTAAAGAGTCGAATGGACGTTGTGTCGAATCCTTGGCTCAAAGAGATTGATGGGGATACGCTGATTGTGGGTAAAACCAATTTTGTAGCTTTTATATGCAAAACTGTGAATGTAGCGCTCCAACAACAGAAAAAATGTGACAGGATTAGAACGATTGTAGAAGCGGCGGTAGAGATTTTGGGAATTACGGAAGTTACAGCGGAATTGATACATGCCATGCTGAAACCGGCTAAACCCGGTGGTGTGTCGCAAGGTGATTACAAGATTATGGTGTTTCATATACTACAATGGAATGCCAGAAGTTTGATTGCTAATGGTCAGGAACTTAAGAAGGTGGTAGATGAAATGGGAGTCAGAGTGGATGTTATTTGTGTACAAGAATCTTGGTTGAGGCCTCATCTGGACTTGGTTATAGCTCGGTTAGATGTGATAGAATTGGAATGCAAGGCGGAGGCTGTGTGACCTTCCTCAAGGAGGATTTAGCATATAGAAGGTTGACGGTCCTGACTGGGTATGAATGTGTAGTGCTGGAACTGTGCAGCCCCAGAGGAAATGTTAAATTGGTTAATTTTTACAATCCGTGTCTGAAGCTCTCGCCGGAAATGTTCCGGGCAATATTGGCCAATGTTGGTCATAGGGAACTGTGGTGTGGGGACTTTAATGCGCACAGCTCTCTGTGGGGTAGTGCCCGATCAGATCATAATGGGGATGTTGTCGAAGACCTGCTGGAGGAGAGGTCGCTTTATTGCCTTAATGATGGGAGAGGTACCAGGGTGAATGTCATTAAAAATACAGTGTCTTGTTTAGATCTTACTTTGGTGTCTGTGGTGCTGAGTGATTTATGTGATTGTTCCGTATTGACTGGTATCAGCATGGGGAGTGATCACTTTCCCACATTGTGTACTGTGGATTATGGTGTGTATGTTCAAGATGGGCATGGTATTGAGAGGTGGTGCTTTCCTAAAGCTGATTGGGATATGTTTAGGGCACGGTGCCAGGAGTTTGCGGCCGGTATGGTGGTGGAGGGTGATATAGATAGTTGTGCAGTAACAGTGGCATCTATGGTTCTCAGTGTAGAGTCTGCATGCATTCCGCGGAGTTCGGTGGCTGGGGTTAAGAAAATGGTGCCTTGGTCGAATGATGATTGTACAATGGCTATAAAGAATAGGAATTGCGCGTTCCGAATTTTGCGGAAGAGATTGAGTCCGGAGACTCTGATAGATTACCAGAGGAAGAGGGCTGTGGCTCGGAAAGTGATCAAGTCTGCAAAGAAGACAGAATGGAGGAGTTTTTGCTCCTCCATTGGTAGGGAGATAAAATTGGGGGATGTCTGGTCGATGATTAAAAAAAATTAGTGGAAAAAGGCAGTGTGCTAAAATCCCAGTGTTAACAGATGGAGAGTATATGGCAGTCACTAATATGGAGAAGGCTAACCTGCTGGGCAAGAAGTTTGCAAATGTGCATAGTGGGTGTCATTTTGGGTGTCATTTGAACGGAAATCGGATATGTTATCCACAAATGAAGGGGTAGTTATGAAAAAAGGCAGTGAGTGGTTTGGCTATGGATGTGGACCTTACAATGCATGAGTTGAAAATGGCTCTGGAGGGGAGTGGGTACTTGGCACCGGGACAAGACCAGCTGTGTAATGCTATGTTTTGAAAACAGACAGTTGAAGGTTTAGATGTAGTGTTGCAGTTATTCAATAGGATCTGGAAAGAAGGGATGCTGCCTGGTAGTTGGAAGAGTGTTTTGATACTCCCTTTTAATAAACCTGGTAAGGACCAGTCTGATGCAGGTAACTCTAGGCCTATAGCATTGACGTCCCATTTGTGTAAATGGATGGAGAAGGTCATTAGTTGGCGGTTGGCATATTTTTTGGATCAAGGAGGACTGCTTAGCAATTGTCAAAGTGGTTTTCGTAAAGGCCGGTCTATGGTAGACGCTCTGGTTAAGGTTAGTAATGAGGCTGAAAAGGCGCTGGCGATGAAGAAGGTCATGGCTATTGGGTATTTTGATATTGAGAAGGCTTATGACTCTATGTGGAGGGAGGGGCTGTTGATTAAAATGCATGGCATGGGTATTGGTGGTCGGATGTTTAACTGGGTAATGGACTTTCTGACTGCTCGTACGTTTCGGGTCAAGGTTGGAGATGCAGTGTCGGTTGTTTATGGTATAGTGAATGGTATTCCGCAAGGTAGTTCCATTAGCCCAATATTGTTTAACATTACGATAAAAATTTTTTTTTTTCTGTTGGTCAAGATATTGGAGGTATGTTGGTCGAGATATATTCCTCAGGAGGGTGGCGGGCATCTCTCTTAGAGATAGAGTGAGAAGCTCAGTCATCCGTGAGGATCTCAGAGTATAGCCGGTGCTCCTTTGCGTCGAAAGGAGCCAGTTGAGGTGGTTTGGGCATCTGGTAAGGATGCCCCCTGGGCGCCTCCCTAGGGAGGTGTTCCAGGCACGTCCAGCTGGGAGGAGGCCTCGGGGAAGACCCAGGACTAGGTGGCGAGATTATATCTCCAACCTGGCCTGGGAATGCCTCGGGATCCCCCAGTCGGAGCTGGTTAATGTTGCTCAGGAAAGGTGTAGTGGGAAATAAATGTTTATAGTCAAAGTCAAAGTTGTTTATTTATCATATGCATTGAATAACATACGTCATCCTATGCAGAGAAATTTCTTTTGACATGGCACGGCAATTCTATGCAGTGGGCTTATAAACAAGAATTACAACAATATAAGAATTTTAAAATAATAATGACAGTAGTAATAGTAATAATAAAACGCTATGTACTGAGCAGTGGTCTGGAGAATGTACAACAGTAGAAGTACTAAATATTATAGATTTGGCATGGAAAATTGCTTTTAAGGTGCATTTGAATTCTGCTACATCAGATGTAGAGAGCATAAAGTGACCAGAGAGTGTTAGTGCTCAACAGACGATTTGTGATCAGTGTCTGTGTTCCATGTTGAGCAGCCGAATGGCTTGTGGGAAGAAACTGTTTTTAAGTCTGGTGGTCCGTGCCTTGAGGCTCCGGTAACGTCTACCAGACGGCAGTAGTGAGAAAAGATCACGGCCTGGGTGGCTGTGGTCTTTGAGGATGTTCTTTGTTTTCCTAAGGCATCGCTTATGGTAGATGCCTTGCACGGAGGGGGGGCAGCAGCCAATGATGCGCTCCGCTGACTTTACCACCCTCTGAAGGGCCTTACGATCAGCAGCGGAGCAGCTGCCGTACCAGGCTGTAATGCAGCCTGAGAGGATGCTCTCAATGGTGCACCTGTAGAAGTTTATTAAAATCCTGACAGACATGCCAAACTTCTTGAGTCTCCTCAGGAAGTATAGGCGCTTTTGGGC
>JACXGM010023390.1:0-16235 GCA_016801145.1 Umbra pygmaea
CGGCCGGGTCTTGGTAGATTTGCAGTGGTCTGATACTCCTTCCATTTCAATATTATCGCTTGCACAGTGCTCCTTGGGATGTTTAAAGCTTAGGAAATCTTTCTGTATCCAAATCCGGCTTTAAACTTCTCCACAACAGTATCTCGGACCTGCCTGGTGTGTTCCTTGTTCTTCATGATGCTCTCTGTGCTTTCAACGGCCCTCTGAGACTATCACAGAGCAGGTGCATTTATACGGAGACTTGATTACACACAGATGGATTCTATTTACCATCATTAGTCATTTAGGTCAACATTGGATCATTCAGAGATCCTCATTGAACTTCTGGAGAGAGTTTGCTGCACTGAAAGTAAAGGGGCTGAATAATTTTGCTTGCCCAATTTGTCAGTTTTTTATTTGTTAAAAAGGTTTGACATATGCAATAAATTTCGTTCCACTTCAGGATTGTGTCCCACTGGTTGATGCTTCTTCACAAAAAATTACAGTTTTCTTTTTTTATGTCACTGAAATGTGGCAAAAGGTCAAAATGTTCAAGGGGCCTGTCCTCATTTTAATTACTTTTAACATATCAAAATGTGAACTGTATAATGTAAGACTCTACATTGCATTAAATAGTTTTTTCCTGTTTTTAAAATGAAAAACAAATGCATCATTATTTGTAAGCTGATAACTTAAAGAGAATCTTTTCACTCCGCGAAATTCTCCGCACTGTCAACAAAATATTTTTGCATCGAAAATTTGTTGTGGGATTTTCTACAAGGGAGATAGAACAGCTTACAAATGCTCAATGCAGTAAAACACAGCCCTGGCAAAGACAATTTCCAGCACAGGCCTAGCACAGCCAAGCGTTGGCACAGGACTAGCACAACCAATTTCAAGTATAGACTAAGCACAATTTATAGCTCAGAGTATCACAGCACAGGCTCAATAAAGCCAAGCTTCGGCAAAGGCCCTGTCCATCCCATCCACAAATACCTAAGTCCTGCACAGTACTACAGCTTGTCCAGCTAAGCAAAGCACACATGGTAGCACTGCAAATCATACTCAAAACACAGTTAATACACTTACAGAAACCACTGCTGATCCTGAAAGAGGTTTCATCCAGACTAATGATATCATAAAACTATTACACACTCAGTTAATCTGAAAATATACATCAGCATGTTTATTGTCTTTGTTATTTCCCTTTTATAAAGGTGGGTCCCACAAAGTTTTTTTTATCAAGGCCAGCTTATCACACAGCATTCAGAAAAGTACAAATGTTGTTGACTGCAACTCTTTTCACTCCATCTCAAGCTATTTTGAGCAACAAAATATTATTGGACACTTGCCAACTGTCGGTTGGAAACTTGTATCTATTTTTGTGCTAAATGGGGTTATTCATAGTAAGGGAGATTGCAGTGTTCTGCAGTCAGCTACCCTGGTTTTGTAAGATACCTATCAGGACCCTCCCTTTCACCTAGATCAAGCCGGTACAGTAAGCCAATTAGCTAGTGTCGTGGGGCACAGTCAAACTGACAGGTTTCTCGTTCTCAGCCAAAAACAGAGACTTGTGAAAGTTTGTGAATCCAAAATAGACTTTAATGGGCACCCAAAAGCAGAGTTATTCTTCAGAAAAATGAATCTTTTCACATTGAACACTTTATACTGTCCATGACGTTACCGGTAGTACCCATATGCTAATAATATATGGGCGCCCCCTTCTGGGTCTGTAACTTTTCAGCAATATTTCCTACTGTCCGATCTTATGACATCAGCTTGTCGCCCATTTACATCATTTACAATATCTCACAAAAGTGAGTACACCCCTCACATTTCTGTAAATAGTTGAATATAACTTTTGATTATAACACTGAAGAAATTACACTTTTCTACAAAGCAATGTAGTGAGTGTACAGCTTGTATAAAAGTGTACATTTTCTGTCAGATCCTAAGAGAGTTCTTTGCCATGAGATGTTGAACTTCCAGTGACCAGTATGAGGGAGTGTGAGAGTGATAACACCAAATGTAAAACACCTGCTTCCCATTCACAACTGAGACCTTGTAACACTAATGAGTCACATGACACGGGGGAGGCTAATGACTAATAGGGCCCAATTTGGACATTTTCACTTAGGAGCATACTCTTGTTGCCAGCAGTTTAGACCTTAATGACTGTGTTGAGTTATTTTGAAAGTACAGCAAATTTACACTGTTATACAAGCTGTACACTCAGTACTTTACATTGTAGCAGTGTCATTACAATGTAAAGTGTCATTTCTACAGTGTTGTCATATGAAAAGTTATAATCAAAGAATTACAAAAATGTGAGGGGTGTGCTCACTTTTGTGAGATACTGTATGCAATCATATGGGTGAACGTTTATAGGCCAACATCAGAAAATATTGGTGCCGCAAGTTACAGAACCTTCTATAAAAAATGATGGAGCCATTAGGCGACTAACCATTAATACATTTAATGATACTTGCTTACAATTCCATTACAAAATGTATAAACAGTAAGATTTATGATCATACTGATTAATACATTTAGATATTTAAAGTGCTATTCAAAGTGCTAGTATAATACTTTCTATTGAAAGTATTAACACCATTATTGACAAATATTACTCTATTCTACATAATGTTAAACTGTCCAATGTTTTTGGTGCCCGAAAATGGGGAGACCACGTACGAAAGGTGCTGCCATTTCTGAATGGTGCATCCAATATGTATGAATATACCGTTAAATTAACGCTGACAGTCTACACATTGTACGCTTTCAAAATACAAAAAACTAAATAATAAAAACTTAATGGTCACTGTCCAATTAGTTATGATGCTCACTGTATATGGGGAGTGTTGCAACGTTTGTTAAAAACAAGGGGTAGGTCAAGAATCCAAGCCCTCTGTAATTTTTCAAAATGTGGATTGTTAATACATACAGTATAAGATTCCTAGGATGTGGCTCATAAGTCATGTCGGGATGTTGAACAATAACAACCAAGGTTGTTTTTGTACCAACCAAGGTTCCATCTTATGGAGGGCAAAACCAAACTTGTAGACAAAGAAGAAGTGATTTCAAATGTAAAAATCTGTGCAACCACTAATGAGCAAGCCTTAAAAATAGTTTCAAATACAGCATATGAATCTAAATCAAGAATATTTTTACCAAACTGCAGTGCAGAGCAATTGAGTTGCAGATTTGTCTTATTTATTAGTGTGAGCACAGGATACAGGCTATCAGGTGATTTGGGTGAATGCAATCATCTGTAAAATTACCTTTACTTCCAGAAATTATCTATAAACTTTACATAGAGTTGTAATCAAAATTATTCAACCCTGATTGCAAATCCAGTAATTTATTGTTAAAAATACACAGATTTTCAGCTGTTTGCAAAGAACAAATCAACCAAAAGCAATTAGAATAGCTCAACACAACAAAGGCTTCAAGATGTTCCAAAAATTAAACTGCAAATGCAACTGATAATGATTTCTCCAGTCTCAGAAGTATTCAACCACGGCAAGCATCTGTAACCTCTTAAGGGTCGGGCTCTGATTGTGAATTGCTGCCTGCAAAAAACATATCCAAAGTTAACCTCATGTTACACTGGACCTGAAGCAAGTAGAAACATATGCTTGATATTTTTGATGAGGAAAGACTTAGAATAAAGGTACACAGTGAATATGGCACAAGATGAATTAAAGAAAATGCATATGGTTTTTGTGTTTTCATTTTTCTACATCATGAATGTAGAAAAAAAGCCATACATTGAAGTAGGAGGCTGAAAACACTTCTAGTTGTGTCCCCCAGGGGATGACAAGATATAGCTAAAATTGTAGAATGATAGTGTCAACAGCCAAATAGCTATAGAGTATTCTGTAAGAGGACCCCAAGTGTCACTCACGATTGTGCCAAAATGTGCCTTTATGTGCCAAACTATATTATAAGAATTTTCATATAAAGAACTATAAAAATATGAAATTGTTACCTACAACAGTTCTTAAAATCACAACTATTTACACAGAAACTATCTTTTGTGTCACGAATACTGCTATGCGACCGCTAGTAACCAGGAAAATAAAAATTACATTACACACAATTTTGATGGTGGGGGAAAACAGAGCACCCAGAGGAAACCCACACAGACACAGGGAGAACATGCAAACTCCATACAGAAAGGCCTGTGACGACCGGGGTTGAACCCAGAACCTTCTTGCTATGAGGCCATAGTGCTATCCACTAGGCCACCATGCCTGACAAGTATCAGGTGGGATCAAAAGAATAGGAGGATCACAATCTGCACCCCTAAAATTACACTTAATAAGTTCATGTGCATGTACGCCGAGTTTGCATCATCCATGTTTAATAAGTATGGAAACAGATTGAGAATATGACGTTCTGAGAGAAAGAAAGCAAGAAAGAATACATACATACTTCTTTAGCTACTTGTATTAAGAGAGTAACAATATAATAACAATATAATGGTGAAACTAAACACCAACTCGTAATGAAACATGAGATATTTCAGCAAAACATGCTTATATAGAAGTGGTAATGCAATCAGGTGTGCAGCAGAGCAGAGGTTTTGTGCGTAGGAGTGTTGCCCCAAGTTGCCGGAAAGGGGTGTTCGGGCAGGTGGCCTCGGTAAGCTGGCGAAAACAAATTCCAGAGACGAAGGCGTGGAAATGAATATAAATATTATTGTATTGTACATTGTTACTTGCAAAAAAAAATTACAGATGTCACTCGATAAGTTGGTGCTGTTCATACTGCGTCAACAATCAGTGCATTTAGTTGCCAATAAATGGTCTATACTTGTCGCTGGGTGGTGCTAGATCACAAAAAAACAGGAAATTGCAGGTCTAATGCCTCATAGAGATACGTTTATTTGGGACATAGACTGATATCAAAGTAATTGTAATATTATATACAGTAGAATACCTTTCTTAATTTAAATAACGCCTTTCATGTTTTAGGCATATCCCTACCATCTTACACACTGCTGAGCTGCGTGGTACATTTATTCTTCGCAAATATAGATGAATATACACAAAAGTTATACGCTAGCATACAATTTGAATAGGTCCTCTAAATAGATTGAGAAAAAATACTCAAACTTACGACGTGGGTTTATACAAAGAGCCACCTTAACCGCTACGCCACTCCGGATGTGCCCGGAAGTCTTGCAAACTACCGACATTGGTCTTTCCTTCGCGAAGGTGTATTATTATTTTATGCGACGCTACAGTATGCAGTGACTAGCCTAATAACTTGTAGGCTTTGTTCCATCCTGTACTTAAATGTGCACGCTTCCTTGAGGATTCTAATATATGCACCTATAATTCCTTTGGATGAATGTGCACCCTGAAGTCACCTGGTGGCCATTTTGTGTATTGTCATCTTTTGAATACTGTCACCGAAATTTAATTCACTTGGCCGAAGTGTGTCTCGTTATAACACGGTACAGCTTTACATTATTACAATGTGTAGGATGTTTGCTAAAAAGTTTGGGAACCGTTGCATTAGAATAACAGTGGTAGAGACAAGGAGACAGAGAATAAAACAATGACAATGAAATTGAGGGAAAGAAAGGTGTAGTGATGTGACTGTTGACATGGGCCAATGGTGTGGCCTAAGTGGCAATTTCCATATTTTTCTGCATGGTTTCCCCCCAGCACGGTCACTGTGGTGTCTCTGTCAGCAGCAATGAGAGGAGCTGTCATGAGCTTCTCCTCGATACATGGCCCAGGTTAATTTGGGGGCCAGAACAATATCACAGCCCCTCAATGGTAGAGATGCCACTTTAACCAGCAGCTTACTTTAGTTCTCTCTTCCCCACACTCAGTCCCTGCCTCTACCATCTGTCTGTCATTTTTTTTGAGTGCCTGTCATTTAAGTATTTTGTAGATGTGCAGTCTGTGTATCTACTAACTCACTACACTTTTCTAAGTAGCCTTAGGAATAGAACGATTACTATATCCAATACATAGGGTGGACAAAATAACAGAAACAACACTTGGAAAAGGACTGTTACTTTGAAATAAATCACATTTACAAACAACGCTGCAGAGGTCACATTAGGTTGATTGCCAACTAGCAGTACATATTGTATGCATCAGTAAGGTCTTACAATTAGCACTTTGATAGTTCAGTTTTCAAATAACCATGAAGCAACTAACCAGCTATAAATCTCAAGAATTAGGTTTCCAGGGAACAAGCTTGTAAAACCTGATTAACTTAAATATGATAAATGTCAAGGGCTGTTACTATAGTAACCCGAACGATGGGAGCAGTTGTGAAGTCTGTTAAAGAGTGTGGTCATGGTCAGAAATTATAGACTGGCGGTAACATAGACTGTCACCATGGTTGTTGCAAGTAATTCAGTCCTGCTTTTAATTACGTTTTGCTTATAAATGCTTCATAATGGCACTTTGAGTATAACACCAATGTATTTCAAAGCATTTAAAATGGTATTTCATGCTTCATAGGAATTTTATTTAGTTGTCTAAACTTTGTGACATAAATACCAATGTCAGACATAATCCCCTGTCGAATATGACAAAAACCCATGCTTTATGTCACTGTGGAATACACATCTTGGTCAAGGCTTTATAAATAATATTAAATTCTGTCTTCAAAACATATTTATAATTTTGCAATGATTGGATAGTGGGTTTCATTCCAATAACCATTAAATAAAAGAAGTAATTACGTAAAATAGTTATTAAGCAACAAAGGCACAGTGAGAATTGTCATATTTGAACATAACACAGCTAAGGGATATTTTTCATACAGCATAGCCACTATTGCCTTAGTGCCAAAATACAGATACTCTACAGATGTCACACGATAAAGTGGTGCCGTTCGTACCGCGTCAACAATCAGTGCATTTAGTTGCCAATAAATGTTCTATACTCATCGCTGGGTTGTGCTAGACCACTTTAAAAAAAAACAGGAGATTGCAGTTCTAATCCATCCAG
Source organism: Umbra pygmaea (assembly GCA_016801145.1). Lineage (NCBI taxonomy): Eukaryota > Metazoa > Chordata > Actinopteri > Esociformes > Umbridae > Umbra > Umbra pygmaea. The sequence goes on from JACXGM010023390.1 coordinate 6,963, forward strand.
TGCAGTTTGTTTTTGGGACAGAGACTGATATTATATCAATGTAATTGTATTACTATACACAGTAAAATATCTTTCTGGAAAAAGTCGTATGAAAATGGTTGCAAATCTCGGTTGTTTCATTTAAATTCCATTGTGAAAATTAGGAGAAATTGTGTCAGTGTCCTAATATTACAGAACCTAACTGTATATTACAGAATATTAATCAAAACATTGTCTAGGATCAAGGGCGCGGGAAGGGGGGTGCTCAGGGTGCTGCAGTACCCCCTGCTGGCAGGAGCTGGATTCTTTTTATCATTATTTTTTTAAATAATTACTAATTTGCTGTCTGACATCATTTATGTTTTTGTATATCAAATAATGAGGCAAATAGCAAAAAAGGGTTATGGATAGGTTTGAATATAGCCTACTAAAAATGAACTGTTACAGCTGCTATAGAGGTCAAAGTGAAAGTGACTCAAGTGACGTGACTCGCTGAGAAGCGAGCAGGCTGAGGCTAGTTGACTGGAAAATTAGTTGTAGAAAAGAATATGTTGCATACAAGATTTTTTCTTCCGGCATAGTAATGCGGCTAAAATTAGCAAGATATTCAGCATCCCTGGTCAAAAATAGGTTCCCGTATTCCTGTCTAACACTTATATCTGCCCAATACTGGACCTTAACTTTCCACTAAATAGTAAGCTGCAGAATTACATGGTCTAGAGCAGGAATATCAAGCCCTGGTCCTGGAGAGCTACATACCAGTATCTGGTCTCACATACTAGGCCAGATCCTGCTTAGCTTCAGAGGCAATCCAGCAGTGAGCTACAGGGCATGGCCGGCTACCATTTTAAAAGGTCTGAAGGTTTTTGAAAACCAGCAGTGTTTGCTTTCCTAGCTTTAAGATTGGTGTGCAAGTACAGATAATAGCTTTGTCTGGGCTGAGCTGGATCTGCCCTATTGTAGGGGTGGCATGGCAAACAGATGACAATAGCTTGCATAGGGATGTACGGTTTGAGAATTGCCTGAAAGTAGGAAGGGCCAATTCCAATTGCTTCTCCATAGGCAAGCACCATGGTTTTCTTGAGAAATAATGCTGCAGGCTATCTTTAGACATAACTTGGGAGTGGAAGGATGCTCCACTGATGCATTGAGCAGACTGTATACCACCTGACAGACTGTATGTGTGTTTAAATGTGTGTGTGTGAGTACTTGAGTAACCATAAACAACCAAGTGCATTGGAACAGCAGTAAGTTAAACATATAGACAAATCAACAGACTAACCTCTTGAATGAACTTCCTAATATTTTCAGTACGATGTGACTAATACAGTATGTGGCGTAGCAAGAAATCTCTGAGGGCACCTCCCCTAATTATCCCTGCATTTGAGGGCCCTACATAAGTTAGGGCCCTATATACTTACTACTCTTTCTCTACAAACCTGAATACAGTAATCCATACCATGCTTCATTCCATTTGAGCAAGATAAAACATAATATAACATTCTATCCTGAAACAAATTGCTACAATAAGACAACAAAATATGCTTCTATCCATATTTTAGGCATCACATGGTGAGACATTCAGAGGCAAAAAATGTTGTTAATAATTGTAATTAATTAAACACATTTAGATGTATTTTAGGCTGGCCCAGTGCTAGCTGGGCGCAAACACTGTATTTTGATCTAAAACATTATAGATACATTAAAAAGCTATTTAATGAAAGAGACCTCTTCCATTGTGTTAATTAATTTATCTTATTCTCTGGAGATGTGTCCTCCCTGTTGGGAATTATCAATATTATTCCTCTCTCAACCAGTAGAAAATGCTGGGAACACCTGATTATGCATAAAAAAAGAAATACCGTCATAAATCGTGACACCGGTAGCATTTTGAAAAATACTGTGATATATATTTTGAGTCATACTGCCCAGCACTACGGCGTACCTTGCTATGTCACTCCCCAGCGAATCCTTGAGTGCAGATCAGATACCAGTGAGGTATATTGTAATTGTTCTGCATGTGTAGTGACTAAAGGCTGTCATGTTGAACGTGCAGAGTAATAATAATCAGATGGCTCTGCGACATGCGGTTTGAGGAACTGTGTGAGCAATCTTCACCATCCTGCACCTGTTAAGAGATGCAGAGTTGCCGACAAGGCAGAGAGTCAGGGGGAATTGGACAATTGGATGGAGAGAAATAATAATAAATGAATTAAGTATTTTGGTGCACTGAAACTCTATGTACAATGTACAAGGTCTTCTGTTGTTTGTGTTCAACAGTTTGTTTAGGACATCACTATTGTCAGGAGGGCAACCGAGTGAAGTAAGGTGTAAGCAGAGGCAAAAATAATATATTTAATGAAAGAGAAACAGCAGCTTCAACACACTTCATCTCAGTTTCTTTTACCATCACTGTCTAGATAATTAGTCAGCGATGTTTCGTACCATTCTGTGTTTAACGTTAGCCAAGTCAGGGAGTTCCTCTTCCTCTAATTCTAAATCAGATTTCAGAACACTATTGTCATCCTCCAAAACGTATTCCAAAAACATCTTTCTCCCACTAATGTGTGTTTACAATTCAATCTAAATTAAGAGCAGCAATGTTGTTGGCAGTATTTGCGACTAGCATTTGCTTTTCCAATGAACAGCTGTTTATGGGGCAAATCATAATAAACAACGGGACAAGCAACAACAGCCAATAATGGTTTATCAGGGGCTCCCTATATTTTCTAGTGTTATACAAGGCAAGTAACATAGCATATTTATCAAATTCATCAAAAAACAGGTTTTTTTTACCTAAAATTTTACATGTTGTAACCTCAAAGTTTACATGTTGAAAATGGCATTACTTGAACAGTGCATTTTGAGGAAAATCAATGTGCTATTTAACTTACTGTTTTGCTTAAAATGCCTGGTTTCAAGGATCCAGTCACATTAATTAATAACTATTTTTCTATTCCAAACTTGAATGATTGATTCCAGTGAGTCAGTCCCTGCATTAGTAAATTAGTATTTGGAAATTTAAAGTATTAGGTCTCAAATGCATTTCCATTTAGCGGCATAGTTTCCAAGAAAAGAACACATAAACTTACTACAACATTAGAGGAAAGAAGGTTAGACCCTATATAGATAAAAAAGAGAGAAGAGAAAGGAAAACAAGATGCTATTATAGAGGAGAGAGTGTGTATCCTCTGACGGACATGCAGTAAAAGATGGCGTAAATAAGGGAAGCGAGGCAACCAGTGCTGCGGCTTCATTATGATAATGGAGACTCATACATTATATCAAGGCCTTCTGAAAAACTTCTATGGCATGATAGCTTTCCTTCACTGATCTACCCCGCAACAAGGAAAAAGGTGGAAAGCTAAAGAAGAGATGACTGGCTTTGCAAATACTCAAATAGGCCATCAGTCTGTAACAGTCAACCATAACTCTGGAAAACAGGTCTTTCGAAATTGGACAAGGCAATCCAATAGTGCATGTAATGAAAGTTAAAGATTGCCTAAATATTTATATTTCATAGAGAGACAAAGAAATGACTGAAATTACAGAATTTTAGTCTCATTTTTGTCACTTAATTTGTTCTATAAAATAAAAGTATAGTTTAGCTACTATTCATCTTCAATCAAATACAGAATCAAAATGCATTTGTCAAACTACACTGCGGCTTTAGTCCAGTTCAATACATTGATAAAGTTTCATATGAATTGAGACTAAAATAACTGATGAAATTAATACTGCCATCAGAGACAATGTTCCCTAGCATTGACACTGTGGCGTGGTGAGAAGAAAAGGCTCTACTGGGAACATTCCTAGTATAAAGAGCTGATATTTTGAGGGTCTGATACCAATTCCAAATTTAAGGAGAAATAGATATCTGTTGTATACTCTGCCCTGTAAATGTATTCAGAACCCTAACAAATTCATTTATGTTACTGGTTTACTGTAAAAAGGGCTGCTACTTTGATGTATACTAACTAAATCACAATTACAAAGGCAGCTGCGGTGGTCACATTAAGTTGATTGACTTAGCAATCAATACAGTGGAAAGTAAATGTATGTGAACGCTTTGGAATTTACTAGATCTTTATTTGACCTTTATTTATACAGAGAATAAGACTGAGACAAAGGTCTCATTTAAAGCTGAGCTCTGTGTACAGAAAAAAAGAAAAGTATCAATTACATTTAAAAAAAATATTTAAAATCTCTGCTCTCTCTTCTGGTCCGTTGTGGCTCCGGCAGTCGACGTTGACGTCACCGATCACCATATTACACTATTACACTATTACACTTGTTAGTCATCTGGTCATCATTTACTGTATAGCTGTTCCCCTCTGCCTTCTGTTTATTGTGTGCTATTGAATATTTGTAGTAGGTTTTTGTGTTTGGTCTGTTTGGCCTGTTTGAATATGGTTCATGCTGTACACTATTGTTTCACAGCAGGCCTATGTTTTGTTTTTCTAAATCAGAACTGCCTGTTTTGCATGCAGTTGCACTTCTGTACAAGAGTTAACAAACTTGTTTTGTGGATACTCTTGCATTTGGCTCCTGCTCCTTCAGATCACCACATCTGTTTTAGTTTATGTTTTAGGAAAGATAATGTTGCAGTTTGTGCATTAACTCGCTATATAGAAATGTCAACCAACAACTGGCCCTTCTGTCGACCTGGGAATCCCAGCCAACTGAAGTGTAGAATAGAGAATGATGAGTGTGAAAATTATTGTATTTGTTCCTGGGAACACGTTCCATGACAGAACCGTTTAAAGTACTAATCTTGAGATCATCTCCATTTTTATTTCTGAACTTAGAAAATAGTATGTATGTATATTTTACTGGCATTGAGCACTAGCTTACAATTTCTTTATTCAAATGGCATGATCAATTATATCAAAAGCTTCTGACAGGTCAATAAGCAGAGCCACACAATTTGATTTTTCATCTAGTGCTTTGGCAATATAATAGTGTGCCCAGGTCTAAAGCCAGATGGGTATTTCATTCATATTATTTTCAAATTTTTCCCCTCTTAATTCCCACAGACCCTGCCTTGTCGGAGGCTCCGCAAGTCAGGTGAGGGGTGCACATGGTTCATCCAACCACATGTCACTCAACCGCCGATTCTTTTTACACTGCTCATCTAACACAGAAGCCTTTAATCGGATCATGCACAAGATGAATACGTTCACCAACTATACTTTTGTAATTGAACTTACAGAGGCCCATTCTGCACAGAAAGAGTCACTGGAGAGCGAAGTGGCAAGGTAGATGATTCAGCTTGTCCATCCAGAATCCCGGGCAGTGCTCTAAAAATTTGCGCTGCCTCGTTCTGGAGGTCTGGGGAAAGTCAGAGAACCCATAGTCAGGCTCAAACCACTGACTATATTTTCCCATGTGGCAAAAGTCACTTTCTCAGCAACAACTGCATCATAGCATTTCCCACTCTTCCCGGAATGTCTGTTAAGGTTGATGCAAATTGGTACAGTGCTGCCTAGTGTAGATGTGTGAGGGGTCAGACACAATAACCTTGTCTTTTTGTTCATGTGTGACTCCTAGTGAAGGTCAGGCATCTGTGAATTCTGTCATGGTGTTATAGTGTGGCGCCCCCCGGGGGTCTGCACAGCGTAGTGGGCTAAGCAGGACATGCTACAATATGGTAGTCAGTGGTTCGAGCCTGACTACAGCTTCTCTTACTTTGCCCGGGAAAATGAGGGAAAATAATAATATGATATGAACCCTGGCCTTCCGGGTTTATGAACTCTGGCCAGTATAAAGAACTTAAGTTTGTCATCCTGGGTGTTGTGCTATCAAACAATTATAAAGACCAAACATTTATCTTCTGTAAACCAGATGTTTTGAGTCATATCTAATGATTCTGTCAGTGTTAGAATATAAAGCCTTAATAAGCTTGCCATTATAAGTATTCTTCTGCTTTGTTCAATCCCAGTTTGCACCTGCCTCAACCCTAGCAAGACTAAGACTTAAACGTTTATTCATTACTCTCTCGGTTTAAAAAAATATTTTGCTAATGTGAAAAGTCCACATGTGAAGGGAATGTGTAAATCCATAAGGGAAAATCCATATGGAATTGTTACATCTGCATGTTATTTGTTCCCCTGTGTACTGTCCAAAAACACATATTATGACATCTGCCATAAGAGGTTATTCAGTAGCTAGCAAAAGTTGCCATTGCACAAAATATTTCCCTTTATTTTCCACTGTGGTTTCCTTTGCAGCCCACAATTGCATTGAATTACGTTCTGAGGGAACTATTTATCAAAACTATAACATGTGAAATATGAACATATGAGGGTCGTTTGGTAGGGTAGAGGTCGGGGATGGTGGATGGTCATATACATATGCGAGTTCAAATCCAGATGGAAGCTTTGTGTGTGTTTTGTATATTTTATATATTTTTTGTAATGTTAACCCTAACCCTAATCCTAACCTTAACCTCAGTAACCACATGGCTAACCCGTGAATGTTACAATATAATTTGGAATGTGTGGAATGTTCTCGCATGAACCTGCAAAATGAAACGTGCAGGTGCAACGTAATAGTAGGACGAATATAGCCTAACAAAAAACATGCAGCTGGAATATAAAAACCCTAAATATAATCTTTTTTGTGGGAATCTGGAAGAATGCTGTCAAACTCTGAATGACAACTGAGTTTTAGCATCCATGCAGAGGCAGACAGATTTTGCTTTAAAATCTTCTGTTACTTGACAAAAGTCTATGATATCAAGTATACTGACAAGGTTCCCAACGTCATGTATCCAACACAATAGTTTTTCCTGTCATATTTTGAGTGAAGATCAAGCTGATAAATAACAATGCCACCGGTCATAGGCTTTTTTTATTCATTTTCAACAAGGGTGCCAAGGGCACTGTATACTGATTGAAACAGGACGTTTCTGTATTCAACCATATCCACACCATCCATTATATTACTTGAACTGAAACTGATTCAATTCAAGGTTTCCTCCACACCAACCAGAGTTTTATATTTGCCTTCAAATATATTGTTTCTACAGCATTTCTTAAAACATCTGTCCGCCATCTCTAGACTCCCAAGGTCTTAAAATTTCTCTCAAAAAAACTTTAATTTCTTAGCTCTCCTTTTCAAGGACAAGTTGTCTGGTCCTTGGGTGAATGTTGTATGAAGTATATTTATCAGAGAATAACACCAATGCAGACAAGCCCTGTAAGCTATCCTCCTTCACAAGCTTCAGCCTGTTTTCTCTCAATGAGGTAGAATACGGTTGGAAGCATCAGTGTTCAGAGCTAGAGAGAAAGACCTTGGGTATTATTCATTCAGTTTACTTTGATGATACCATCCAGCCCCCTCTCTGCTAAACAACTAAGCTCTTTGAATGATGCATCCACAAGGTTAGATAAAAATATATGGAAAATTGCATTAGTGGGCTTCTTCATTTGTCCCAAATGTTTGATTGAATGCAGTGAATGAATGCATTGTAAGGCTCTTTTTTGGCCACTTCGGTTATTAATTGATTCCATTAAGCTTTTTCTAACATTACATTAACTTCCATTAGTCTAGGGCTGTATAATTACAGGAATAAAAAGCTAAAAACTCAAGCAGACTAAAGCTAGGCACCTGGGTACATTATTTAAAAAGTCTACAGATGTTAATGCACTGTGTGATGTGATGCTCCGGAATCACTGGCGTGTCCAGATATTTTTTACTGGGGTGGCCAAGGTGGGGTAATTTTTATCGCTCCATGTGTTTGTGCCATAGAAAAGGAATGGATTGAAAGGCCATTCCAATTCAAATCAATGTAGCAGAATGGTCAGAGCGGCAGCCATTTTTATGTGTACCATTCCATTGAAAAGATCTAGCCTACTTTGCATTAAACCGATTTGCGTGTTGTCACCGTGACAACTAACAACAATTGCCATTTTGTTGTGTACCAATGGAATGACCACGCCAAGGAGTTCAATTGCCTTTCTATCCATTCTATTTCTATGGTTTGTGCAAAACGCTCTGTTGAAATACTATTGACACAATTATTAAAAACAACGTGACATTCCGCGTAGCATAACGAAATGCACATGTTAATTCCAGGCTGTTCTCATGGTGATAGGTAAAATATTTTACAAAACAAGAAATTCGTAAACGTGTACATTTCTGGAGCCATGTAAACGTAAAACCGCATACATTTACGAAATATAAAAAAGTATGTTTACCTTAACCTCAATAGCCTAGCATGTTATGCCTTAACTAAAGGTTCCCCAAGTACTGTAAATTGTAACCGATTGATCTAGTTTTGGTAATATACCGGTATAACGGCAATATGTACAGTAATGTGTTCGGGGCCTTCCCCGTTATAAAGTGATAGTAAGTGGATGAAGTACACACACACAGAACCAGGGATTTGCTCACCTGACATTGTTCCCTGACATTTTTAATAAAGACAAAACAATAATAAATAAACATAATCATCAGCTGCATTGGCTGGGCACAAATACTCCTAAACTCGGGAGATACAATATATAAACAAATGGTCGTAACATGGAAACTGCGTCTTCTGGCCTCTGTCGTCATCACTCTTCTCTCCTTTAACTACTTAGGGAGCACCATACCGGCGCCGGGAGACTTAAAAAAAAAAGAAACTGGTTCACAAGTCCAAACAATCACAGTTCACAAGTCCTATTTCTAGGTTATATATACATGTTATATACCTACAGAAAGTTTAGACACTCAGGAATGTAGCAAATGTCACCATTCTACAGTAGCTATAACAAAAATAAAAATTTCCCCTAATAATGTAAGCTACGTGACTTGTAAACATGTGCCTCAAATAAATTGAATGTTAAACCAGAAACAAGGCTAACAGCGTCATTTATTGGGTTATATATACATGTCTTATATGTCCTTAAAGCTTATAATCTTGGGATTCTAGCAAATATCTCAGTTTAGTGTAGCTATAAAATTCACAACATTACGACTACTTAACTACTTAGGGAGCACTCTCCCGCCACAGGGAGATTTCTGCCCCCCACCACCCCCAAAAACTGGTTCACAAGTCCTATTGCTAGGTTATATATACATGTTATATATCTACAGAAAGCTTAGACACGTAGGAATGTAGCAAATGTCACCATTCTACAGTAGTTATAAGAAAATAATAACTTCCCCTCATAATGTGAGCTACGTGCCTTTTACACATGTGCCTCAAATTAAATGGAATGTAAAACTAGAAACAAGGCTAACACCGTTATATATACATGTCTTATATGTCCTTAAAGCTTAGAATCTTGGGATTCTAGCAAATATCTC
>JACXGM010023391.1:0-16234 GCA_016801145.1 Umbra pygmaea
GAGGCCATAACACACACATATATCTATAAGGAAACTAAAACACCATGCAATGTATTGAAGAAAACAACAAGGAACCAAAACAGAATAAACAATGAAATAACTGACCAATATATAAAGAAAGGAAAACTAAGTACTATAGAAAGGAGTCCATATCTCAGTTCATATGGAACAGGAGTCCCACTCTGGGACTCCTGTTACACTAAGGGGCCTAATGTGTGCCAAGAAAACATCCCCCAAACCATTACACCACCACCAGCCTGCACAGTGGTAACAAGGCATGATGGATCCATGTTCTCATTCTGTTTACGCCAAATTCTGACTTTACCATCTGAATGTCTCAACAGAAATCGAGACTCATCAGACCAGGCAACATTTTTCCAGTCTTCAACTGTCCAAATTTGGTGAGCTATTGCAAATTGTAGCCTCATTTTCCTATTTCTAGTGGAGATGAGTGGTACCCGTTGGGGCAGGGGCGTCATGCACCTATTTTTTTTAAGGGGGCACAGTGTGCAGTAGAGATGTGCGGTTGGTGGTTATATCAACTGCAGATCGGGTGGATGACGTGACGAAAAATAATATTTTAATTAAATATGAAAATATATGAATTGTTAAATATTGTTACCAACATCCGAAAAAAATCGAGCACACTTTGAAATAGTCAAGTTCACTAAAGGTAACAAAAAGTTTAAATCAAGTAGCCTATGGTAGCCTACCAGCATTTTTTCCTCTCCGGTGTGCAGTAAGAAAGTAGAATAGACCTACAGTGCAAGTTCACCGATGATTAATCTCCCATGTCGTGTCTCGTTCTATACTAAGAACGCAAGGGCTAAACTTCTGCAAGCTCAATAACACCCACAGCCAAAAAGCAGGTAAGAAAAATAGTCGGAACACTTTGCTTATTGATTAGATGTGCAAGGAAAGCACGCAAGTCTTGGGGTTGTTATGGACAATAAAAAATGTGAACATGCATGTAGCACTGTTATACGCGGTGGACTTTCGGAATGAATAGAGCAGGCGTTTCTTCAAATTGAGGCTCCATACTTAGTTTATTTTATGATTGTTAGGCCTGCTGGTATAAAATGAATTGCTCTGTCATGCATTCAAAATTAACGGGAGTCTTCAGAACAGGCTCGTCCTGCCTAGTCGTCACCCTGACATGACAGTGCGAGTGCATAGAGTTAATTAGCTTATGTGAATGACTTATATTTTTCGAGATTTTTTCTTTTTGCAAAAAATAAAGAGCAACAGGCATTTATTAGTAGTAGGCTAAATAGCAGCATGTTTAAATTATGTGCGAAATTGCGGTTTTATTACAATGATAATATTGTAAGTAGCCTAGTCAGGTAAAGTCAGGTTTGCTGTTTTATTTAGGCTATTTATTTATATTTGTCCCTGTGCGCTGATCGGAGAAGGAGTTCACTGCAGATATTCTGAGTCAAGAGCTTTCTATCCTCGCGGCTCGCGTCAGCAGCGCCTTGCATCGCCCAATCAGAGGATTACGGGCGGGTGCGGTTTTGAAAATATGTCAAAAACTTTGGTGCGGATGGATGGGTTTTGTGATGCGGTTGCGGATGAAATAATAATTGGCCATTCCTCGCATCTCTAGTGTGCACAACACACAGAAGCATGTGCCCACAAATACAGATATTAAAAGGAAATTCCACTTGGCTCAAAAATCTGAGGGGGCACGTGCCCCCTTAGTTTCAATGGGCATGACGCCTCTGCGTTGGGGTCTTCTGCTGTTGTAGCCCATCCGCCTCAAGGTTGTGCATGTTGTGGCTTCACAAATGCTTTGCTGCATACCTCGGTTGTAACGAGTCATTATTTCAGTCAAAGTTGCCCTTCTATCAGCTTGAAGCAGTCGGCCCATTCTCCTCTGACCTCTAGCATCAACAAGGCATTTTCACCCTCAGTACTGCCGCATACTGGATGTTTTTCCCTATTCAAACCATTCTTTGTAAACCCTAGAAATGTTGTGCGTGAAAATCCCAGTAACTGAGCAGATTGTGAAATACTCAGACCGGTCCGTCTGGCACCAACAACCATGCCACGCTCAAAATTGCTTAAATCACCTTTCCTATTTTGACATTCAGTTTGGAGTTCAGGAGATCGTCTTGACCAGGACCACACCCCTAAATGCATTGAAGCAACTGCCATGTGATTGGTTGAGTAGATCATTGCATTAAGGAGAAATTGAACGGGTGTTCCTAATAATCCTTTAGGTGAGTGTATATCTGATGATGTATTATCAAACTTGCTTATTTTATCTCTAGTATAATATATTCTTGTCATTATCTTAAACTTTATTAATCTGAGATTTTCATTAGTAGTTAATTCAAATGTTAGTGCCAAGCATTCATTTCATTTTCTTTTAACATCAACCCCTAGGTCTTCAGTCCATTTATTGTATATACTTTGTAATAATGTATCACTGTTTTCCATACTTATCAATAGATTGTACATAGAGCCAATCAGCCTCCTTTTTTTGTTGCTTTGACTTATAATATTAGACATTTCAGGACTGATAATCTTTCCCAAGTCAAAATTGCAAGTGATCCAGTTTTTCAGTTGCATATACCAAAACAATTCTGTATCTTTTAGATTATGTTTGCTATTTAATGCATTGAATGGTACAAGAGTATCGTGATTTATGACATCTGACAACTGTAGGATTCCACCTTTTATCCATGTTTCCCAGTATAACTGCATGCACTGTATATTTATTGATGGGTTATTCCAAATCAATATATGCCTGGGAAGTCCTATTTCTTGATGAATAATCATTTTTATTTTATTCCAGGCCTTTAATGTGCTAATAATAACAACATTTGTTGATTTGATGTTATCCTTGGAAAATAGTGCTAACGATTAACTGTAATTGATTGTTTTCTATGTCTATCCATGGATCTTTGTTTGTTTTATTTATTATGCGATCAATATTAAAGGACTGAGCTGCTACGTGATAAAATTCTAAGTTAGGGATATTAAGACCCCCGTCTGCTCTTGGGTAATACTAAAGTTTCCTTTTCAATCTACATGCTTTATCTGACCAAATAAGTGAAGAAATTGTTGAATTTACCTCTTTAAAACAATATATAGGAGGCATTATAGGAATAGTTTGGAATATAAATAAGAATTTTGGTAACCACATCATTTTAAAGAGGTTTATTCTTCCTATTGAATTAATCTTCAAGTCTTGCCACTGCCTAACATCCTTCTTAAAGTCTTTCACAAATGGAAAAAAGGTATCTTTATACAACTGGGTCTTATCATGGCTAATATAAGTTCCAAGATATTTTATATGTTTCTTTTGTATCCAAAATTGTGTGCAGTTCTCTAAGTCCTTTTTGCTTGAGTCTATTGCCCACAACTCTGTTTTTTTCAGTGTTAATTTTATAACCTGAGATCCCTGAAAATGTTTTAATTATTTTCATTACATATGGAATTGAGGTGATTGCATTACTTAAGTAGAGTAATAGATCATCCGCGAATAAGCTCAATTTAAAATGTTTCTTACCAATCTTAATACCGCCTATCTCTTTTGTCTCTCTAATTCTTTGAGCCAAGGGTTCAATTGCTAATGTAAACAATGCTGGTGAAAGAGGACATCATTGGGCAGTTAATGAGAAAGGCTTTAATGGAATTCCATTTGTATATACATATGCTTTGGGGAAATTGTACAGGGTTCTAATCATATTCATGAAATTTACTGGAAAGTTGCATTCCTAAAATACCTTAAACAAGTAGGACCATTCAAGTCTATCAAAGACCATTTCCGCATCTCCTGCCATTAATGTTAAATCTATTTTATGTTTCTTTGCATATTAAGTGAGGGAGATGCATGTCCTGGTATTAGTTCTTAAATCCATATGTTGTATAAAACCAGCTTGGTCATTCTGAATTAAGCTTTGTAGAATCTGTACCAATCTGTTATTCAAGATTTTAGTTATGATCTTCTTATCACAGTTTATTAAGCTTATTTGCCAATAATCAAGTTTTTCACAAGTCTTACTTGGTTTTGGCATAATGCAAATAATTACTTGGTACATTGTTTCAGGAAGACATTTTTTTTTTGCCCTGCGTTAACCACTTCTGTAAATAAGCCATCAATCTTAGCCCAGAATGTAATATAAAATTATATGGGTAAGCCATCTATTCCTGAAGCTTTTTTGAGGGTAAAGTTTTTGATAGCAGATTGTATTTCTATGTTGGTTATATCCTTGCTAAGTGTAACGTTCCCCAGTTTCTCTTCCCTGAGAACTACATCTTCCCCTTCCTAGATTGCTCAGAACTACAATTGCCATAACTCGGACTCAATCACCCAAATTCCATTCACCCAAGTCTCTCGGCCACAAGAGGCCGCAGTTCCCGCTCCTCGGCCACAAGAGGCCGCAGTTCCCGCTCAAGCCTCCCGGCCACAAGAGGCCGCTCCCGCTCAAGCCTCCCGGCCACAAGAGGCCGCTCCCGCTCAAGCCTCTCGGCCACAAGAGGCCGCTCCCGCTCAAGCCTCCCGGCCACAAGAGGCCGCTCGCGCTCAAGCCTCCCAGCCACAAGAGGCCGCTCCCGCTCAAGCCTCCCGGCCACCAGAGGTCACTACCCAGTCTTGACCACCAGAGGTCGCTCCCGCTCCGCCTCGGCCACCAGAGGTCGCTTTCGCTCCGCCTCGGCCACCAGAGGTCACTCCCGCTCGGACTAGGCCACCAGAGGTCACTCCCACTCCGCCTCAGCCACCAGAGGTCGCTCCCGCTCCGCCTTGGCCACCAGAGGTCACTCCCGCTCCACCTCGGCCACCTGAGGTTGCTCCCGCTCTGCCTCGGCCACCTGAGGTCGCTACACCACCATCAGCCTTGCCTTGTCCCCGAGCCTGAGCCTTGCCTTGTCCCCCAGCCTGAGCCTTGCCTTGTCCCCGGACCTGCCCTGCTGCTCGGGCCTGCCCTTTTCCCTGAGCCAGAGCCTTCCCTTGTTCCTCCTCCAGTCCCCGTGCCAGTGCATGACTCAGTCCCGGTGCTTGCACTAGTCCCTGTGCCGGTGCCTGCCCTAATTCCCGAGCTGGTGTATGCCTCTGAGCCATTGTCTGCACCAGTCCCTGTGCCATTGCCTGTTCCAGTTCCTGAGCCTTTCCCGGTCGCTGAGCCTGCCCTTGTCCCAGAGCCTGCCCTTGTCCCAGAGCCTGCCCTTGTCCCAGGGCCTGCCCTTGTCCCAGGGCCTGCACTTGTCCCAGGGCCTGCCCATGTCCCAGGGCCTGCCTCTGTCCCCCTGCCAGTGTCTGCCCCTGTCCCCGTGCCAGTGTCTGCCCCTATCCCTGTGCCAATGTCTGCCCCTGTCCCCGTGCCAGTGTCTGCCCCTGTCCCCGTGCCAGTGTCTGCCCCTGTCCTCGTGCCAGTTCCTGCCCTAATCCCCACTCCGGTGCTTGTCCCCGGGCTTGCGCCTGCCCCGGTCTCTGTGCCCCTCTCTGTGTCTGTCTGTTTGTCTGTGTCTGTCTGTGCTGTGTCCTTCCAGGTTCCTGTGTCTGCTGTGGTTCCGGTGCCTGGTCCGCCTTTGCCTCGGCCTTCCAAGCCCCCTCCGGCCTGGCCGCCTCCCGCGGGGTCATTGACTCCGCCTTTTTTTGGCCCGGACTCTGCCTCTGGTGCCGCCTGCCTGGCCTCCGCCTCGGCCTTTGCTTCTGCCTTGTTCGGCCGGACCTTCGCCTTCCGGACCGCCGCTGCACCCTCCGCCTTCCGGACCACCGCTGCTGCCTCCACCGTCCGGACTGCCGCTGCTGCCTCCGCCCTCTGGACCTTCGCTTCTGCCTTGCCCTGCCGAGCATCCGCCTTCGGGTCCGCGGCTGTTGCCTCTGCCATCCAGCCCGCCCGAGCTCCCTCCGCCTGCCTGGTCTGCTTGTCTGCTTCGCCCTGGAGTGCCTCCGCCGCTCTGGTTTCTGCCGCTTCAGTCTCCTGCTTAAGTCTTCTGCCGCCTGGTGTCCGGTGCCGTATTTGCTGTTTGGCACCTCAGGAGCTGCGCCTTGGGGGGGGGGATTCTGTAACGTTCCCCAGTTCCTCTTCCCTGAGAACTACATCTTCCCCTTCCTAGATTGCTCAGAACTACAATTCCTATAACTTGGACCCAATCACCCAAATTCCATTCACCTGCTCTCACCCAGTCTGTATATAAGACACACACACACACACACACACCATTGCCTCTTCGCGAGGTATTGTAAGTAATTATTTTTCTTCCTACTGAGCGTATATTCTTGGATTGTTATTCTGGCCTGACCCGTGCATTATTTATTCAGTATTGTGTTTTGGATTATCCTCTGTACCTTCGCCTGATCTGTTTCTGCCTTGTTTCTGAATATCCTGCCTGACTGAGAACCTGATTAGTGTACTGAACTCTGGTTGTCTGACTACCTGGATTTGTTACTGGAACTCTGCCTGTCTGTTTACCTGGATTTGTAAACTACCTGGACATAGCCCGTATACTCACCCTGCATTTATTATTACAGATTAAACATTATTATCATTATTAACCTTTTCTGGGAGTTACTCATTACACTAAGATCTTGAATTGGCTCAGGAGAAAGACGTTTAAGGTTAATTTGTATTAAGAAAAGGAGAGGATGTTTGCTTACATCTTTTGTTATTGTTTTGGAAAACTACATATTATCTGAAAGGGTGTGTTTGTGTGTGCGTGCATCTGTGTGTGTGCATGCGTGCCATGTGTGTCGTGAGCTGTAGGGTGCCTTTTTTTTTACTTTAGCACCAAAATGTCTGTGCATGGGCACAGCAATGGAATTAAAATTTTGCAAGGTGAGCCGACAAGTGTTTTGTGAATCGTGACTTCTGCATGCAAAGTGTATCAATTGCACAGGCTAGCATTCAATGAATATCATTGTTGTACTTGAGTTAGCTAGTAGGGATGTGCAAGTAACTTGGCTGAAACAAGTTTCTGGTATGGATAATGTACTTTTTCAGAGCATGATTATCATCCGAGTGAGATACCCGCCAATATCTATATTTGCAATGAGGAAAAATCATCATTGGGTAATACTACCACTGCTAGCTGTGTCTGTGTCCACTTCGTTCTGTGAAAGGCCAGCTACACACAGTGCTCCGCCTACTTGCCTACACAGACTGCTGCAGTTCTACTGCCAGACACACAGATGCAGTCTCGCCTCCTCACAAGCAGCCTTTCTCTGCGAAACTACACCGGACCCTTGCGAGAGTGTACCGTCATGGCTCCATCAACTGGATTTTTTAGGTAATGCACCAGGAGTGTTAGTGAATAAAAATCTACAACTCTCAGTGAAAGAACAGCAGAGATTTTCCGCTAATGTTGAAAACTACATACCACAGCAATAAAATAAGGCTGCCCCATTTCTATATTTAAAATAATATGAGACTACATAAACTATTGAAAACAAATAGGCTACATCCTAAAAATTTGCATTTTTGATGTTCATTAATGTCTCAATAAGCAGTGCACATATATAGTGCACACAAAGCCTACTATAAAGATGACAGGCTGATAGAGAGCTGGCAGAGGAGAGAGCCAATATCCCGATCTGGGAGCAGTGGGCAGGGCATTTCTAAAGATAGGATTGGCAATGTTAGGAAATAAGTTATGAAAGCTCCAACTGATGTCAAGGAAGGTATGCTTTTTTAAAAAAAGGTTTGTCTGTAAAACTGGTCATAGTGATAAGTCAATTGGAAATGCTCCTTGGAGAATTACCTTTATTTCAGGGTGTTTTAAACTGCTTTGCTTCTCATGAAGCCATGGTGAAACAAAATGTTGAGGTCATGTAGCAACATGTATGTCAACAAGAATCAGGCGTTAGATCGATTGATGACAATATTCATGTGAGCAAGGAAATATCTATCTTCCACTGTCTGTAGCCATAGTATGGCAGCTACCTCATCAACTTAGATATTTTTTCTGTTTTATTAGAAACTTCAAATTCAATAACAAACCTTTCAGCATGTGCAACCACTATTTGTTTTTATTGGATGAATTCTCACTATAGCTCTTAAAAATAAATAATCGTAAATATTACAAATTAAAGCTTTTAATATATACACTGCTCAAAAAAATAAAGGGAACACTTAAACAACACTGTTACGTTGCTCCTAGGTGGGTGAATGGAGAGACAGGTGCAAAGGAGATGCAATGACAAAATGTGATTTATTCAATAAGACATAGGAAAACAAATACTTCCACGAAGGGGTAAACTGGATATACTTCAACACGAACTTAAGAACATGCAACACGGAACAAGTAACATGAAATAATAATCGACAAGAGACAGGGAGGAACACAAGGGCTAAATACTACACCAAATAAGGGCAATGGAAAACACCTGGGACCTAATAACAATGACGTCAACTGAACAGACACATAACAGGAAGAGCCTAACACCATGCAATGCATGTAACAACCACAAGGGGGAACCAAAACATCACAAAACACATAGGGCAGAAACAAAACAAAGACACATTTTTTTTATTTTTTTAACAAAGACACATTTTTTTTTTTTTTTTTATTTAACCTTTATTTAACCAGGTAAGTTGACTAAGAACAATTTCTTATTTACAGCAACAACCTGGGAGCAATTAGGGTAAAGTGTCTTGCCCAAGGACACAACGGCATTTGGCTCAGTCGGGAATCGAACTGGCAACCTTCTGACTACAAGTCTGACTCCCTACCCACTGAGCCATCTGACGCCCCCATATAGGGAAGTAACTCAAACCAGGACACAGAACACTAGACGAACTAAACCACTCTGTGAAGCATTGAATAACTAAGGCAAACATAAACACAAGAGACACTAACTATAACAAAAAGGAAGTCCATACCTGGCCCTCCCTGGGCCGGACGTTACAAACACAATGTAACTCCAAGTCAATCACACTTCTGTGAAATCACACTGTCTACTCAGGAAGCAACATAGATTGACAATCAATTTCACATGCTGATGTGCAAATGGAACAGACAACAGGTGGAAATTATAGGCAATTAGCAAGACACCCCCAATAAAGGAGTGGTTCTGCAGGTGGTGACCACAGACCACTTCTCAGTTCCTATGCTTCCTGGCTGATGTTTTGGTCACTTTTGAATGCTGGCAGTGCTTTCACTCTAGTGGTAGCATGAGACGGAGTCTAAAACCCACACAAGTGGCTCAGGTAGTGCAGCTCATCCAGGATGGCACATCAATGCAAGCTGTGGCAAGAAGGTTTGCTGAATCTGTCATCATAGTGTCCAGAGCATGGAGGCACTACCAGGAGACAGGCCAGTACATCAGGAGATGTGGAGGAGGCCGTAGGAGGGCAACAACCCAGCAGCAAGACCGCTACCTCTGCCTTTGTGCAAGGAGGAGCAGGAGGAGCACTGCCAGAGCCCTGCAAAATGACCTCCAGCAGGCCACAAATGTGCATGTGTCCACTCAAACGGTCAGAAACAGACTCCATGAGGGTGGTATGAGGGCCCGACATCCACAGGTGGGGGTTGTGCTTACAGCCCAAAACCGTGCAGGACGTTTGGCAGTTGCCAGATTACACCAAGATTGGCAAATTCACCACTGGCGCCCTGTGCTCTTCACAGATGAAAGCAGGTTCACACTGAGCACATGTGACAGACGTGACCGAGTCTGGAGACGCTGTGGAGAACGTTCTGCTGCCTGCAACATCCTCCAGCAAGACCAGTTAGCGTGGTGTGTAAGTAATGGTGTGGGGTGGAATTTCTTTGGGGGGCCGCATAGCCCTCCATGTGCTCGCAGGAGGTAGCCTGAATGCCACTAGGTACCGAGATGAGATCCTCAGACCCCCTGTGAGACCAAATGCTGGTGCAGTTGGCCCTGGGTTCCTCCTAATGCAAGACAATGCCAGACCCCTTGTGGCTGGAGTGTGTCAGCTGTTCCTGCAAGAGGAAGGCATTGATGCTATGGACTGGCCCGCCCGTTCCCAAAAACCTGAATCCGATTGAGCACATCTGGGACATCATGTCTCGCTCCATCCACCAACGCCACGTTGCACCACAGACTATCCAGGAGTTGGTGGGTGCTTTAGTCCAGGTCTGGGAGGACATCCCTCAGGAGACCATCCGCCACCTCATCAGGAGCGTGCCCTGGCCATGCCAGGTCAAACGGGCATGTGGAGGCCACACACTCTACTGAGCCTCATTTTGACTTGTTTTAACGACATCACATCAAAGTTGGATCAGACTGTAGTGTGATTTTCTACTTTGATTTTGAGTGTGACTCCATATCCAGACCTCCATGGGTTGATAAATTTGTTTTCTATTGATCATTTTTGTGTGATATTGTTGTCAGCACATTCAACTATGTAAAGACAAAAGTGTTTCATACTTTCAAAGTATTTTATGTATTTTGTCATTTATACAGTGGGTTCCAAAATTACTGGTACCCCTGCAATGCACAAACAATACTTAATTAAACAATTAAACAAACAAAATTAACAATATAATTACAGATCAACTCAAGATACCATTATTTGAGAAATACTGTACTTTAATAATGTTGCAGGGTATCCAAACAAAATCATACAATGATTTTCATAATTATTGGCACTGCTTATTTAGTACTTAGTGCAAACACCTCTGAGACAAGGATAACAGCATGAAGTCTCTTCCTGTACTGTATATAGTCATGTATAAGTTGATCTTGTATATAAGTCGAGGGCAATTATGAAATATGCTATGACTCGTGGATAAGTTCAGGGTAAATCTTGGAGCTATGAAATTATGTGATATTTATAGGGCTGTCCTCGACTAAGAATTTCTTTGGTCAACCAAGGCTCGACTGATCTCTCTTACAATCGACCAACCGTCCTTTTGAAGCGTTCTTTTCTCAAATGTCACACTCAGTGTTTTTAATTAAACAACTTTGTTTCATGCTTTAAAGCACTGTTGGGGGTAATAATATTCCAAGTAAATAGTTAGAAACAAATACATAGGTAAAAAGGGTGATTGACAAGACAAACATAAATCGGATCCGACTCAATGTATAGAAGAGTAGCTGCTGTCCATTCCATATATAGACGCTATAAAATTATTCCTCAATATTATTGCTTGTGTGTCACCTATTGTTGCTGAATAGCAAGGTAATTCCAACTACCTGGTCATATAACTGTGATAAGTAATATCCATGTACTATATATTAAAAATGTAGCCTAGAAATCTAGACGCACCCTAGCGGCAGCAAATATAATTGATGTGGGTCTCGCTTGCCAGGCTATTAAAAATGGTGTTTAACATGCAAATAAGCAGAGCAAGTCAATGAAATGTCTGCGCTGTAGCCTTTTTTAGAACCAGACAGCGACATTCACCATGGGATAAAGCGCAGCATGCACCTGAATAATACGTGTCAGACGAGTGGGAACTTTGTCTTAAAGAGAAATAATGCTTCTCTAGATAATATAATGTAATTCGATGTGATATCTTAAACCTAGAATAATCCAATTGTAAACTTAAACAAAGGGAATAAACCTGAAATTTGGCTTTGTCTTTGTCACAGTTGGTGTTGTGTTGAGGTGAGACAGGAGACCAAGCGCAGGAGGAGTGTTCGAGATGTTTACTGAACTGTATACGTTAAGCAGTGATACAGCAGATCGTGGAAATACAGAGGTGTACAGGAACTGCACAAAGCCTCTATGCTAATACATGTGCTCTTTACCATGGCACAGACACGACATAACATATAGAAGGTATGCCTGATTCGACCATACATGTACCATGTACGAGGTGAAGGCTCAATCAATAATGGCACTTACATTGCATACCAACGGACTGAACCACGACTACACGTACGTCTCTACAGACAGGGAACAAGTCCACAAGAACACGCGCCGAACACTCCAGAACACTGGGACTAAATAGGCTTCTTGATTACTCATTACGCGCAGGTGTGGGAGAGCCCCATTCATGCGTGATGAGCAACTCAGACAGGCTAACAGGTCTTAGAATCCTTGTACAGGTCTCAATCTATAGGTGTACAACTCTCTCATCTAGTAATACCATTCCAAACTGTTAAAACTGTATTTAAACATGATTGTATAGAATCTACTTCTCAACATGATCAAAAACATTGCTCTAAAGCTGAATTCTGAGGCTGTTCTGTAAATATTTTATTAAATATAGCAATTTCTGATCAACCCTTATTAATTTAAGGGTTAAATTTTAGTCCACGCCCACTTCCGGTTTAGGTCACACACATTCTGAGTACAGATAGGGATACAGAATGTAGTTGGTTGAACAGATACAGATAACGTTGTACTCGCTCATCCCTGGTAGCTAGACTGAGTTCTATAATGCATATTGATTTCTGATATCAGGACAGTAGAATATTCCATATCCATATAGACATTTATTTCTGATATATGGGACATAATGATGTAAAAGACCGCAACTCCACTAAATTTAGAAAAAGTTATCCTGCACTTATACCGCAGATGCTAATGATCATTAAACAAACAAATGCTTGCACAAATGGTTTTTCTTATTTTTTTATAACTGAATGTATGCAAATTAATATTTGTATTGCTACAGACGCAAACCGGTTGTTCATTTGATACGTTCTGTATTTAAACCTGCACTATGTAACTTTTTGTAAAACTACAAAAGAAAATATGAAAAAAATGTTTTAGGACTAGTAACCTTTAGGAACCAGCATATTGGATCCTGGGGGCTAATTTATCAAGCGTGTGTATGCACAAATCTGTTCAAAAAATTGTGGGATTTATCTATTCGAAGGTTTGCTTGAGAATGTTCATAAATATATGTACAGCCATGACCATGCGTAGGCACTATGCACAATGACAAGGGTTGGAAGAGAACTACTTCTGAAATGTAGATTAGTAACGTCGAAGATGTATTTTCATTGTGTAAATTATTAATTAAATTTTTTAATTTAAAACATTTCCATAAAACATTAAAATTTTTCCTTTGTAAATTCATGTAATGTTCCTCTAGGCTACAGTATTTCATGTACTTTGACAAAGTCAGTTAATTTGTAAATTAGCTGAGTCACCTCTTAATTATAGACAGTTACTACCCTCGTTGAATTTTCATAAGAGACTGAGATCATGTGAATTCAGACAGGATACTGATCCTCAGATGTAAGACTTGCTATATGTGTGGCAGATTTTATTTTAACATCTCATTGGGTTACTGCTATGGGAACTATTCAGTAGGATCATATCTCACCCAGAATAAGCTAATCGACTTGTCATACTTTCCATACAATATTTGTCATGTTGCTCAAAAGTTTGGAGTCATAATGAGTTACATGTATGCATTCCTATAGCGGTCGTATGAAAAAGGGAATAATAATAATACTCTCTTTTCCTAATACTTTTCTACACCCTAAGATCACTAGCTATCTTCATATTAGCATCACATTGCTAGTCTCAACTCCTTTGCTCGATCTGTCTCCCTCTTCCTCCACACCTTCATCAGCTAGTCGTAGCAATGGTAACTAAGGGGCTGACACCTATAACTCACTAGACACGTGGGCACACACACAGCCAGGCTCATTCAAACTCATACCTACTAGGCTCAACTTTCAGGACATAATTTTCAACAAAATGTCTTCTAAGGTTTGTAAAACCCATGTTAAATTGTCAGGCTTGTTTAACCCTAATGAAAGAATAATTTTTTGGGCAATAAAATTAGGAAATAGTTTAAGAAAATGAATAGGAGAAATAACTCAGCCGCTGACATCCGCTGATCGATCCAGGCTTGAGCAAGTACTCATTTGAGAATAATCCAGTTTCTGTGACAAATAAAATTAAAATGTCCTATATAGGCACTTGACCTTGATACATGAACATTTTTCCAATAACCACTAATGTTGGGCGCTTCTCTTAACAAGGAAATGTCTGTTTGAATAGAATAATTTGTCAAAGTTTTGACCAAATAAACCTTCTGCATTGAGTATAGCATTATCAACATTGTAGCACCACTATGTGTTTGTACCTGCTGTACCGTATGGTGATGCACTATGACAGCGTTGAAATTAATAGAAACTAGTTACAATGGAAACCTGTTTACAATAATAATAATAATAATAATAATATTAAGGCACAACTTTTTCTCTTTTTATAGAATATGTGCCCAACACCCAAAATGCTAATCCTCATCTATGTACAATGTCCTTCAGGTTGGATTTACATAAGATTAATTTTAATTTACTTTTTCTATGTGTCCCTTTAGAAGCTGTCAGGCCCAGGAGAGTTAGAAAGAGGAAAATATTGGGTGATCTCGTTATTCTGAAGAAAAAGGATAGACAAGTCAAGAACAAGTTTGTATTTGGAGCAACCATCACTGTTTAACATGCAAATAATACAGCCAAATATGGACTTCAGATTAATTTTGAAATGAGATTAAGATTAAATTTGAAAAACGGTGTGCAGCGAATTTGGCTAATAACTGACTAGTAGGGCTGAAATGGTACACATATTCATAACTCTACCGTATATTATGCGGTGCTCTTTGCACATTTATTTACACATCTATAAAACATTAAATAAATAATAAATGAAAGCTACCTACTATATTTGGTTGAATGCCTCTGCAATCAATCTGATTGATCTAAAATATATATTTGGCTATTCAGAGTCTTTGCGCACGTCATAATCACATTGTAATCATTTTTGGCACTTTTCCAACTTTGTGATTCAAACTTGAGAGGGAAGGAACAGCTAGAACTACAATGTGGAGTCATGGTGATGAATTGACATGGGGAAATCCTTAATCTAGACAAAACTTCAATGCAGTATGCTAAATGTTAGTGTATTGCCTGTTATTATTATTTCTTTAGATGTGTTTTTTGTAGGCTGAATGTTAAATGGATGTAATGCTACTTAATAGACCATTCATCTAACAAGCTCTCTTCTATAAAACAAACCATTAGTGAATGTAAAAAGGACATTGAAAAAACATAAAAACAAGAAGAAACAGAGAAACTCAATAGAACATATTATAATATGAACCTGGATGATTTAAAAGTGGATTCAAGCTGAGCAAGTTCAAACGAGACACACTGGACTACAACAGAACATTTACGCCTGGATGTCGATCGATTAAGACTTCCCTCTTTTAAATCAAGGCAGACTTTTTGAAATGAATGACCCCTAAGGCGCTTCAAACGGAAAACAAGAAACTGACAAGTAGTGGAAGGTAAATTAAACATCAAGGGACAACATCCCCAGGGAAAATTTTGTTTAAACATTACTAGGAAACAGCTTTCCAACAAATATTTATATATTTTAAATAAGGGTTTATCTTTTGTTCCATATACTCCTAGCCCTTTTCTAGTAAAAATAGAACTAGGCCTATTTACAGTATTAAGCATTATTACAATTAAGGCCTTTTTTGTTCTAAAATTGCGTAACACTTTATTATTTGGATAATCAATCTGTAGATGCTCTACAGACTATCAGGAATTTTTTGACTGTATATCTGTTGATTCTCAACAAAGAAGTCTTAGTAGACCATCTACAGATATTCAACAAAGTATGAATAACCTATCTGCAACAATATTTATCCATTCAGTAGCATGTGATCAGTGTATATTGTTATATTTAACAGCACATTATTCGGTAACACTTTATTACGAGAGTCCAAAAAGTGTATCTGTAAATGGTCTACAGATTATATATAGACTATCAGCAACATTTTAACAAAATTTCTACTAGCCCTAACCCTAATCTTAACCTTGACCCTGTAGTAAGGGGAATTAGAGAGAATACCATTAATATGCACAATAAATTAATACATTAATAAATGATATATTTCCCTTTCCCTTGGGGGGCAATGTTATGAGTTAAACAGTGAAATAATGGCTTAATAGAAAGCGTAGAGAATGATCTTATTGATCTTAGTTGTCTCGTAGATATTTAATATCTATAAATCTGACTCCATGTGTTTTATTTGTTAGCTAAGCAAGGTCAAAACAGGCCTAGCCCGCGTGAACTCTGGATCCGCCAAGGTAGCTAACCTGAGACACTCCGAGTCACGCTCAGTATGCAATATGGACGAGCTCATCTGTCATCACGTAATACGACTGCACAGCTGGACAAGATATGAGGTACATTGACTCGAAACCTAAAACTAGGTATGCTTCCCGGGAAAAGCTGAACTATACGATAGGCACGAGGAATAAGGAATGCCCAGGTGGGGCTGAACTTTTCTTCCCTGTCAACTTGTACCCAAAATCCCCTTTCTGCCAACTGCGGACGAACGC
>JACXGM010023392.1:0-16233 GCA_016801145.1 Umbra pygmaea
AGTCTCAGTCAGGGAGAATATTTACAGTCCAATTTTCCTTTGCTAGCAGTACCAAAGATTATGTAACTGAATATTTCTTGCTAGAACCTGCCATGTTGAGAAATTATGTTGTAATCCGTCAAAGACCGAGAGAGACCGAGAGCACTATAACCACAATGCGCAAACCGTGCGTAACTGAACAAAACAGAAAACTTACTTTCAACAGATACGCGTTTAAATATATCCGGATCTGATTGGTCGATTTTAACATGTGATACCTCTATGGAAAGGTCTTTCTCACCAGAATACAGTGAAAAACAGCTTAGGACGATGTGTTACTTCATTTTTTCAGTAGATGGGGAGAGATACCTTATGTTGTGCTTTGAGCGTCGAGAAGCAGTCAAGTTCAAACCAGTGTGATTATGCATTATGCACAATTTATAGAAGCCTAAACTAATCCAGAATGTCTATAAGGCATTGAAATAACTAGCCAAGTGGAATTAGTTGACCAGAAACCATGTTTTACAATAAAAAATCATACAATATAGGGAAAAGTTGTTGTATTGATTTCAAAATGTGAAAACGTTTTTGGCAATATATTGATGGACTGTTTCGTGCCTGTTTGGGCTAGAACAAAAAGGCGGGCATTTTTGTAAAGGTCTGAATAGTGGCTTTCGAATGCCATATGGCTTTCGTGGCTAGGTTGAAAAATGTTTGTTTATTGATCACATATACATCGCATCAGCAGTGCCGAAAATGTGGTAGTCAATTTTGTTGTTGTGAGTTTATGCAATCCATGTATCTATAATATTTGCTTGTGGCAAAAACAGTTTGGATATCTTTACAGATAAGATCCTTGCCGTTCTAGCAGTATATAACATGACGGGTTTCGCGCATGTTTACAATATGTAATTAATCAATGTATGTGACGTGCGCGAAAAGATCCCAGGGCCGGGACTGCTGGTGATGAACAGTTCCTGAGGTACTTCCTCATTTGCGTCAATTTGCCAAACCAGATGCTCATCCTGTGGTAACACCTCTAGTGAGCAACTAGCTGGCATATACAAGCACATAGTGCCTCACCTTTACCAATCCAGTTTTATTAATCAAATTTTTCCATAATTCACATAATAATAATGATTATTATTATTATTAAATACATTGTAATTCACATACAAACACATACACACACCAATTAATGTTTCCTTCCTGTCCTGTCCTCTTCGGCTCTCCAGGGGTTGCCGCTCTCTCTCTCCCCCTCTCCTCTTTCTGTGAGGAAAAGGATGCAAGCAGTATAGGTCACTTATACATGTTAAGTCGCTTTGGATAAAAGTGTCTGCCAAATGCCCTAAATTTAATTGTAAATATCAAATGTAAAAGAAAGCAGGGGGGTATTGCACAAAACCAAGATAAGGTATTAAGCCGGATATTCAAGTTATCCTGGATAAATTTAGCCTTCACTTGGTTGCACAAAAACTCCTAGAAGTAAACTCAGCCAAGTAACCATGGAGATTTATTCTTTGCAGCTAGCCTGCTCCAGCCAGGCTAAGATAAGTCTTGTGTTAAATCAGTTGTCTCTCTGATCCGAAATAAAGGTGTTAAACATTCATACCACTTTATTCTGAATGTGTTCTGCTGATTTTTTATGAACATGCATTACATGTCTATTGCTGTCACGAGTTTGATTGAAATCCAAACAATGCAGTTGTTTAGATGTTTTGAAATGTTACATGAAGTTGCAACAGTGATTTCAATGTATTTAGTGATGAGGGCAATTGATCTTTCTTTTCATATTGAACCAGGTAAGCACATTGAGAACAGTGTCTCATTTACATAAAGTGAAACTACAGAAAACAATAAAGAATGTCCCGTCACCTGTGTTACTTCCTGCACCATGGTGTGCCCATTTCTGAATGACGTTTTGGATGGAGAAGCATTGATATTGAGACATACTTTCATTTATTTATGCTTTACATGGTAGGCTACTCAAGGACAATTTACAGTACAACCAGCACACTTAGCACATAAAGAGATACAGCAATAAAACCTACTCATAAAACCTACTCATAAAACAAGCATATTAACACCAAATAAAACAGAATGTAGCTACAATTTTGTAGAATTGTGGAGTGGCTAGTAGGTAAATACTTTAAATAATAATATTTATTGCATATTCTATGCTTCACCTCCTCGTAAGTAATGCGGCACGCGTCTTCTGCATCAGTAAATTTGTGATCAATACCGTGGTCTATTTAAGAAAGCCGTGAACATGCACTTATCCAGAATATCTACATCTGGCTTGTCATAGCTTTACCTTTTCATACTGGCTCGGCAAACGTGCAACCGATTAAGCCGCGATGAGCGGATCACACTAAGTCAAGCTGCACTTATTCAGTTATCCAGGATTTCTTTATTCTACTTTTGTGCAATACCCCCCAGCTTGTTTATTTGTTTCAATAATACTATATTTAATTTAACCTAAAAACTTTATGACAGCCACATCCCGCTTGAGCACCTCCCGCCAATACTGTTTCTCTCCATCTAGCTGCTGCACTAGTTTAGCCTTCACAGTCCCACTCCCAGTGACAGATGAGCGCCGAAGCAATGCTAAGATACAATTACAATGCTCTGTGCTTTTCTCATGCTCACGCACACGTTCGGGGTGAAAAAACACTAACAAATGTATTTTTCTTGGTAGAAAAAAGCATACAGGCAAAGCAAAAAATATTACCTGTAGATGGTGAATAGGCGATCCAGTTTCTGGAAACTTTTTCCCTATTTGGCAGTTGACAGCACAGCTGATCATTATTAAGGGAGCGCACCTTACCACCCAAACCCCCATAACGAGTTGAGGCTATATATTTGCTCTTTCTATTATGAAAGGCAGCAGGTCCAAGACCGATAAGAACAGCACATGCTACCTCGTCGATTACCCCACACAATGTCGGGTCAGACGCCTGATTAAACCACTGCTCGCTGCTGCTGCTACCCGTACAGCTAGCAGGTTGTGCTGCGCTGCTAACACTAGCCTCCTCGGGTCCCTGGTTAGCTTGCTCGTCATGATCTACCACACATTCCTCACCCTGATTCTCCTACAGGGCCTGGCTACTTGTGAAGAATGTTTTGATAGATGGATCCTGTCTTAAAGGAGTGTTCCACAGTAAATTAGTTTCATATATACCATTTACAAACGTTACCATAGATGATTTATGTCATATACACGTCTGTACTTTTTAAATATATCAGAGAAAAGCCGATAGTATATTTCAGTTCCTTTCACATCCACTGGGGTGCTTCTGTATCCGTCTAAACTTGAGCTACCACAACTACCAGAATTCCAAGCGAATTTAGTGCCCGTCCCCGTTTGAAGGCACCGACACAGAACATGGGCAATTCAACAGCACACCTCTGTAGAGCTTGACGCTAGAAAGTTATACATATTTGTTTTTGAAATTGTAGTCAAATTTCTATTCATCATGCCCGTTTGGTGTTCTGTACCTGGTTGCTGAAATTACAAGCAAGCCCAAAAAGGAGTAATCTTTCACACTTTACAATGGGCTATAAGAAGTTAGGGTCTGCAGTCGGCATTTTAGGTCAGAAGATTATGAAAGTGATCTACGTGCTAAATTAACCGGAACTACAGCCCGAAAGCGCTTTTTATCTAGTACGTATTGTAATTTACACACTCAACTAGCTACTAAATAGGTACAGCTGGCACATTTCACATACAGTACAATTACATTAACACACAGACACAATGTGTGCTCCATTATCAAGGTACAGAAAAAAGATTTTAAAAACTTACTCATCTTGCTACGTCTCTTTCCAAGTTTGCTGGAAAACTTCAGTGATTCAGTGCGGTCGTCAGTCATTTTTGGTTCAAGCCTTACAAGTAAAGCTTGTCCACGATCCCCTTCATTGTATCAAGTGCTTCTTTCTTCAGTAGAAATTGATGGACATATTCCCATAGAAGCACTTAGGCAATTAGAACTTAACCGCGTTTCAACTGCATTATTTGTAGAACATGCTGCCTTGTTGAAGCTGAATATCAAACTCAATTTTTAGTAAATGTTCTTCGGTGTACTCGGGCGCAAACATGTATGGTTGGATGTCACTCAAAATGTAAAAGCATGTTGTAAAATTCCTAATCTGCAAATCCTAGGTTAGTAGCAATTGTGTTACCAGCGACTTTGTCTATGAACTGTTTCACAGAATCGAGAGAACATGCCGGGTGGGCGGGGCTTGGAACAAGGAAGCCGGTATTGTAGTTCTCTACATACTGAAAAAATCATACCACCTCGTCTGTTTAGCATTAAAACGGCTGATTGAAAAGTCACAGAAAGACAAGCTATACCTTAAAAAATCAAGGACAACCGAGGCTTTAAGGAGTAGGTTTGAAAGCCAGATCAGTATAACAGGGATGCTTATTTTCGTGACAGAATACATGCCTACATTCATTTTTCTCCAAAGTCCATTGGACTCACACGGTGACGTCAGCGTGTGAAAATTCCACGCGAAATTTCAAATCTTGCCCTTACACTAGCCAGGCATGGGTGAAACATATCTCACTGTTCTACAAATGTCTGGGGGAAGCTACTAGCACCTCCAGATAGCTGTAGGGTGAAGTATCCCTTTAATAAAGACACCTCCCTCTCCTTTTCTCTTTTTCGTTTGCGTTTAGTACAACTGCTTCTCTCACTCATTTCCTTGACTTACAACGACAGATCCCACAGTCCTCTCAAATCAGCGCAGGGTTATTTCAAGGCTGCGCAGGGGCAGGTTGTTGCGTCAGTGCTTTCCACACCTGTGCTTAACCAATTATATAATTCTATTTAAATGAATACAAATATCAGCATGCATTTTCTCTGGTTATACATGGTGTCATTATCTAAAATGTAAATATTTATTTTTTCCTTTATTTTTTCCGTGCTTATAATGCCCATTGGGTAATCTGGGCATGCCCACGCTGCTTCCCGACGTCATCAAAGTACATCTTTTGCTATTGTTTTGATTGAGAGACCCCTAGCGGCCAAAAACTACATATTGTACATTTAATTATAACATTTACTGAGTTTTTGAGTTTAAGATAATAATGGATATACTGTAAAAAATATTACATGCTATCTACTTTAAAAAAATATTGTAACAATATTACACATATTATATTTGAGTAGAATTAAAGTTTTTTTTTGTGAAATCTACCTGAATAAATAAGGTACAATTTCCTGAATTATTCAGTCTATGGCACATAACGAATTAGTGGAATGTGCTTTTTTAATTTAAGTTGTCTCAAAAACAAATCATTTTATTTATGTATAGCTTAGATTTTAATTGTAATACATTATTATGTTTCGAAAGGCATACTTTGAAGAGTTTTAAAAAGTTACATCTATTAATCTTCCCAATATCAAGCTTACCGATGGCCTATGGAGAATATAGCACATTGACGATTTATTTTAGCAATCAATATTCTAGCCACAGCACAAGTGTAACGTTTCCCAGTTCCTCTTCCCTGAGAATTACATCTAGATTGCTCAGAACTACAATTCCCATAACTCGGACTTCATCCCCCAAATTATGTACACCTCCTCTCACCCAGTCTGTATATATAGTACACACACACCATTGCCTCTACGCAAGGTATTGTAAGTAATCAATTTTCTTCCTACTGAGCATATATTTTCTTCCTACTGAGGATTGTTATTCTGGCCTGACCCGTGCATTGTTTATTTAGCATTGTGTTTTGGATTATCCTCTGTACCTTCGCCTATATTCTTCAACAATATAGGAGACGAAGGGGTATCTAAGACGTTAATTGTGATGCTTTCCTGATGGTCATTCTGACATATAATTTAACAAGAACAGTGGTATATTGCACAAAACCAAACCCTAATGGTCTGCGGTCCAAGGCTTGAACAGGCAGAGGTTGTTTCAGTAAGCATACCGGTATCCTTAATCTATGCACCAACTTAGTGTCTATGAAATTCCATACAGATATTTTAGGAAATATTACTGTTATGGTCACATGAATGGGTCTATTAGAATTGACTACCTCAGGGGGTCCAAGGGTGTCAGTGCTGCCGCCTCCTGGTCCCGACAGGCGCCGGTGGCAAGTGGCCGCATAGTGCCCTCTCCTGCCACTAAAGAGGCACTGCTCCTGGCACCTGCCAGTTACCCTCTGATGGTCCTGGAGACCCGCTCTGCCTACTTCCATGGGTATGGGTTCAGACGCTGGCCCTGATGTAGTAGCGAACACACTCCCGGTGCGGCCTCTGGCCTGCAGGATGCTGTCGAGCTTGATGGCCATGTCGACGATCTGGTTGAATCCCAGCGGCGCGTCCCTGCAGGCCATCTCTCTCCTAACCTCCTCTCGCGGGTGACCCCGGAAGTGGTCGATGAGGGCCTGGTCATTCCAGCCGGACCCCGCAGCCAGCGTCCGGAACTCCAGGGCATATTACCTCGCAGAGCGGTTCCCTTGACGCAGATGGACAAGGCGTTCACCCATTTCCCGTCCCTCCGGTGGATGGTCAAAGACAGAATGGAACAATTGGGCGTACGCCTCGTAGTTGTCAATGACAGGGTTATTGTCTCTCCAGACCACATTTGCCCACTCCAATGCGCGTCCGGAGAGACATGAAATCAGGGCCGACACCCGGTCCCTCCCGCTAGCTTGTGGGGCTGTGGTGGTAAAATAGATGTTGAGTTGTAGGAGGAAACCCTGGCATCTGGCTGCCGCCCCGCCGTAATCCCGGGGAAGGGATAAATGGACTCCTAAAGATCCCGGTTCTACTG
Organism: Umbra pygmaea; assembly: GCA_016801145.1. Taxonomy (NCBI): domain Eukaryota; kingdom Metazoa; phylum Chordata; class Actinopteri; order Esociformes; family Umbridae; genus Umbra; species Umbra pygmaea. Next base: position 6,772 of record JACXGM010023392.1, read on the forward strand.
TAGGAGGTCCAGGTGTGACTGGGTTGGGAGCAGGACCTATGTGTTGTTCTATTGCCTTAATAGAGGCCAGCACACTGTCCATGGCCACCCCGAGCCTTCCCAACATGGCTTGATGTGTTTGTCGACACTACGTCGGCTGTTGTAGCTCCTGCTTCGGTCGGTTCCTTCTGTACTAGTGGCTCCATGACGATGTGGGTTATTCTGTCACGTTGTGATATAAATTTGGAGCCAAATGCAGGTTATCAAGTTCTGAAATTTATTCAGAACGGAGATCAGGAAGAACACAGCCTAACTATACAGCACAAATGGGCTACCTAATAAATAATATTCCAGGGAAACGGGCATAAATAGAATATGTATATCGAGCAGCAATATAACATTCACGTAGACATGAAACAATAACCCACAAACTCAAGTGGGAAACAGTCCTCTTATAAAGGGCAATCACTGATTGCCGAGTAGGCCCAGCTGTGTGTTATACTGGTGGAGAGGGAGGAGGGACAGTGGCTTCAGAAGGTAGGGGAAGCCGAGCGGTAGATCCTGGGTGCGCCAGTAGAGGGGGCTCCGGGATCTCCCATGCTGACAGCTATCTTGAAAACAGAGAATTTGCCTTGAAAATAATTATTTCTTAAAAAACTACGGCCAAAGTGGAGACTTTCCAAAACTCTGTTTGCACATTTGAATGTACACTGAGAAAAACTGAGGTTTAGGCAGCCGACGTCACAGTATGCACCAGAACTTGCATCTGCACCAAAAGTGTGACCTATGTTTACATTTTCATTTGGCTATTTTCGGGAATCTGATTGGCTAACGTGGGCTTCAGCCTTTCGTTTTACTGCCATCTAAACTTTTGGAATGCTCATGAAGGCAAATACATAGGTTCATGTAAAGTAACACTTTTCTGAAATCGGACTGGTGTGCACAATGTTATTTTTCAAAACGGAGAGCGTGAAATGTCAGTTTATGAAAATAGCCAGCTAATCGTAGCCAGAGACAACTAAAATATGCGACGTCAGCTATGCTCCTGAACAAGAGTGAACATAACTGGTCTATGAAAGAACTATTTAAGAAATAATGAGAAACATAGTTATAACTTCAGCTTACTTCTTATGTGATTGACGTTCGACCCCTCCACCAAAATGTCCTCTGATCACTGCCATTCCTTTTCAAATGGTTTCTCTAAATTAAACCGCATAGTTGAACCAATTCTCTTAAAATAAATAAGTAACCTTTTCCTTAATATTATTAGCTTATTTCGCTCAAATAAAGCCTCAAAATTCCACACAGAAAAGAGGAAAATATATCTCTTGGTTTTATTAGTGAAATCTTCTCAATATTTTCTATCAAACACCAAACCACAATTTCATTAATGAAATGTACCTATTATTTTCAATTATCATTTCATTTTTTTAATGAAAATTACAAGACCCATGATTCATTTTTTACAGTTTACTATCATTTCTGGCATAACCTAGCTAAGGGTTGGCTGAGATATCCCTGACCTGTCAGCCAATTCCCTATGGATATCGCCAGTCACCCGAAATCCTGTGATTATAAGCAGTGTTGGACTTGAAGGACTTGAAGTGGGACTGGCATGGCGTGATTCCTAACCAGCAATTTCCACCAACTGCGGAATGGCTGCGGATCCGCTCCGGAACGGCGGCGGAGTCAATAGGTTATAGTATACTAATTAAAGTCAATGTTTGTATTTTCACTGACTGCGGAACGGCTGCGTTCCGACTCCGTCCCAGCTCCGTCGATCCGCAGCCCTCCGGAGCAGATACGCAGAGCTTCTATTTCTGCCGGATGCCGGAGAGCTCCGCAGCAATTCAGTACAGTATATATGCTGTTATATCGCGCGATCATACATGAATTCGCGAGGGTCCTCGTATAGTCACTCTCAGCCGTTCCGCAACCAATACGGACCTGGTGGGTATTGAATGATGGCGGAGCACGGAGCCGACACGCAGCGGAGCCGATCTGCAGCCATTCCGCAGTTGGTGGAAATCCCGGGTAAGAGTCTCTGTAATGCTGGGTCCAAAAAAGTGTAAAGGTCCAAAAGGACAGCCCAAGAAAGTTGGAATCAGCTCAAAAGCCACTCGTCCTCATTTGCCAGCAAGTCTACTTGCTGACTGAAGATGTGTTCCCTCCAAATCCTTCCATTTGCCACATCTTCTAGCAGCGCAAGATCAGCCATTGTGCATCATTACGCATTGTGATTGCCTGGCTTTTTATAACCATCCACTTGATTGTATCTGATATCTTACAGATGTCAGTATTAATCTAATTGTAAATCGGAAATAGTTGCGCCTTAACCATTTTGGAACACATTTAAAAATAAAACGAACTAAAGGCATATAAATGAACATTGATTCTGTAGCTGTTGACGACATTTATACTATGAAACAACTTTCCCCAGTGGACAATAAAGACTATCCATCAATAAATCTATCCATCTGCTCCGCCAGACTGAGACATCGACAAGAATAACATGATTTTGTTCTGTTTACTGTATTATTTATGAGGCTGAATTATATAACATGCCAATATAATTACAGAACATTTTTGAGTGTTATTTTTGCAAATATGTCTTTATTTGCATTTACGTTACAATCTTGTTTTATTTTGTTTGTTTTTCATCGCAAGATGTGAATTGTAAGAATGGCTGCAGTGTCACACACTTTCATGTTTTTCTTCCATTTGCGGACAGTGCCACCATTTCCATTTAAACTGTTTCTGTGCGTACGCCTGGGTCAGAGCATCCGTGAAGGACTGCACATTTTCCCATCAAGTTTGCTTTTTATAAATCCCAATCCTTGCGTAGGGAACGGCATACGTCTTTTGTGCATACGCCACGTTTATAAATGAGGCCCCTGATGTTTTGTATGCTACAATAGTTTATGAAGAATGATTGTGCTCACCAACTATACTTCCACGATTGCATTTACAGGCACGCAATCTGCGCACAAGGAGTTGCTGGAGAGCATTGTTGTGAGGTAGATAATCTGACTTATCTATACCAAATCCCTGGCAGCGCTTTGACAATGTGTGCTGCTTTGTGCTTGAGGTTTGGGCAAAGTTGGAGGAGCCATAGTCGGGCTCGAACCACTGATTATCATGATGTAGACTGTCCTGTAATGCAGCGACCTAGCCAACTACGCCACGCAGACCCCTAAACATGCAATATCAAAGGGACAATGGTTAATTACTGCCACACCATGTGGAGTGTGTCTGCCACACAGTGGTGAAGATGGGACACTGGTGTGAGCAGGAGGCAAATCTTGTAGAGCTGCTCAAAATTAAGCCTCATTAGAAGGACTTATAAGCCTCCATAACTGACCCAGATGTGTCGGTCATTGTCATTGTTATCCTGGACTTTATGCAGTCTTTTTTTCATAATTTTATCAATCTCAGTAAAGATATACTTTCTTGCATCTGTTTCGATCTCCAGTTCATACTCCACCGCATTACAGAATGACCGACCATGCAAGGAAATAGTGAGTTGGAGACGACGCCTTAGGAGCTTTCTCCATGGATTTAGAACAACTATTTATTGAACTCAGAGGAGCACTATGGCATCTTCAATCACTCTACCCTGGAAAAGAAGTGCAGCAGGCAGCTGGGCTGGACTTAGTCACCACCCCAAGCGCTACCATCTCGACTGTTGCGGTGAGTACTCCCTATCCATCTCTCCCTGAAAAGTTTGTGACCCCAGCGAAGTGTAGCAAGCTATTTTCAAAACTGGACAGCTCCATTCACCATCGGAGCTGGGGTTTCCAAACCGGGAGAGACCAGGTGGGGAAGTTTCTTCTACTGGTCACCGGCCAGGCTCTCGAGACCATTGCTACCATGTTGGATATGGGTGGACCAGAGGTGGAGAATTATGGACTCTTTACTAGGAAATTACATAAACATATTATCTTTACTCCCACACTACAAGGGAGGTGAGTCATCACTCCATCTCTGGTTCGGTCAGCCACCAACCACCATCAACACCCCTTCTGCCCGAATGGCAGATATGGGGAGTGACTGGGAACAACCTGACTTCAGTTACTGGTTCATTAGATAGGCCCAGATCATACTGCTGTTGTAACACAGTTCAGCCAGCTTCACCATGGTTCCCCATTCAGCCAAACAAGCAATGTTTTCCTGTCCGGCCAATTCAATGCCAGGCCTCTGCTAGGCTGGTTCAGCCACAGGGCCTCGTCCAGCTAGAAGATAGTTTGGTCCCTGCCTGGCCAGCTCCACCACAGGCCCCAGTGGGCCCCATCTACAGGGTATCTGCCACAGAGGTTCCCATCTACAGTGGAACCATCACACGGGACCCCATCTAGAGCGTAACCAACATGGAGGACCCACATACAGTGGAACCTCCATAGGCCATAGGAACAGACACATACAGTGGAACCACCAACCAACATGGAGGGCCCACCAATGACACTGTTTCCCATGCCGCCGCCAGAGGTGATACCTCCATGGCAGTTGCCTGAGATGCTATATCCCACACTGCCGCTGGAGGAGCTGCATCCAACGCATCCACCCGTCTCCAATGCTGTCAGCCACCTGAGACTTTGTCTCCAATGCTCCAACCAGAGGTGTTGTCTCCCACACTGCGGCCAGAGTCGCTGTTTTCCACACTGCCGCAAGAGGCGCTGTCTCCCACACTGCCACCAGAGGTGCTGTCTCCCACACTGCCGCCAGAGGCTCTGTCTCCCACACTGCCGCCAGAGGCGCTGTCTCCCACACTGCGCCATAGGCACTGCCTCCAACAATGCCACCTGAGCTTGGGGCTCAGTCCTCCACGCATTAGGGTCTGCGATAGAGGCTCTGCCCCTTGTGCCAGATCCTGAGGCTCTGTCTTCCACACCTGTAGCTCCAAATGCACTGGAGCTGCCCCGGGGCATCCCACCTACTCCCCTATCAACACTGACACCTTCTTCATCATCTCCAGAGGCCACACTACCCCTCTGGAGGGCCACAGGGGTGCAGGGTGGTAAAAAGCCCCTTGTTCACCAAGATCTTTTGGGGGTAGGAAATAGGAGACTTGTACCTTGGGCTAAAAGCAGAGCAAAATGTGCACATGAGAAAGCTGTGCTGGTGAGCTTGTTTGCCATTGTTTGGCTGGATAGAAAGTGACCCAAGTTGTCTTGCTACATTTGTTTCTCCCATAAATGAAATTTTGTTTGAAAGGACATTACAGAATCATACATGATAGTGATTACAGGATTGTATCCCTACAATTATAGGATTAATCTGTTTTGTCACACAAAAAACAAATTATACAAACCTTGAGCTTTTCCAAAAAAAGATTTAGAACTTTCCCTTGATTGAGCCAACACACCTCTGTGTGGTATGGCACATCTTCAAACTCAGAGTTAACTTCCTCAAGAATTGACTGAAACTGACAGTGGTTCAAACACTCGTTTGATAGTATCGGGTTCGAGCCTATGTGTTCTCTGACTTTCTCCGGTCCTCCTGCACAAGGCAGTGCAAAGTGTCATAGCGCTGTCCAGGATTTGGGTTAGATAAATCAGATTTTTATCTATCCTGCCACATCACCCTTCAGCGACTCCTTGTGTTCAGATCGGGCGCCTGTGGGTTCAATTGTGGAAGTATAGTTGGTGAACGTAATCATCCCATGCATGATCAGACTAAAGGCTTCCATGTTGGATTTGGGAAAAGAAATTGTCCTGGGATTGCTCCTGTTGATGGGTCTGGTGCCTAACATATCTATTGTGGTTGTTGCATTTGTTCATGAAATAAAACTCATGAAAATCAACAACATGAATAATATGATTGCTCTGAACACACTGTAAAACTTTTCCATGTAAATTTAAAGTAAAATACTGGCAACTACGTAAAAAACAAACTTCGTACAGACCAGAAAACAGGAATCCCCCCCGCCTGGAATGCACCCGACACCCAGCACCTAAATGCCCATCTTCATCCGACCTTAGCTACCATGGTACCTGGAAGCACTTTGGTGAAACAAATGGTGACAGAGCAACAGGAGTGATTTAGTCAGAGCAAGAAGGATAAGACCAGACTGGCACTCACATAACAAAACAGATGGTGGCCCCACATGAGCTAAACAGGAGCACAGGAAAGCGCATCAGCTACCACATTATTTACACCTTTCACATGCCTCATATCCAAATGAAAAGCATGGAGAAACAAGCCACGTGGAGCACCCAAAACAGGGTCAGAGCTCAGAAGCTGCTTCACATTTTCGAAAGCACTCTGACAACAAGGAGACCAAAGGAACTCAGTACTTGTTTTTAGGAGACTGGTTAGAGGTGCAACAACAGTGGAGAAGTTGAGACAAAACCCTCTGTAATATCCAACCATACCCAGGAAGCGTTGCAGTTCCTTCTTGGTAGTGGGTGGTGGAAACCGATCAATTGTGTCTACCTTAGCCCCCACAGCATGCACACAATCAAAAATCAAATGCTCAAATGGCTGACCCATCACAGGAATATTTTGTAGTGGCGCTGGCTTCAACACCTGATTTAGGTTTTCCAGTCATCTGACAGACATGACACGTTTTAATGTAGGCGGCAACATCTTTTTTCAAACAAGGTAAAAAAAATGATGTAAAACCAAAGTGTCCGGAAACATCATGTGATGTCTTCAAAACCAGTTCTCGAAACTTAGAAAGTTTCAATCTGGATCACAGCTTCACCCAAAAAACTCTTGCTGTGAGGAATCCATTTCCTCAACAACAGCTGATCTTGAATAAAGTATCCATGGGCAGCACTTCTTGCTTCCTCAAATGGAATAACTTGTTCAAATAAGCTTTTTAGAGTAGGATCAACAGACTGCTCCGTATATAATTTTTTAATGTTTTCCTGTTTATGTAAAGCACCTTGAATTGCCATTGTGTATGAAATGTGCTATATAAATAAACTTGCCTTGCCTTGCCTGTATTGAGATCACTACGGGACACAGGCAAAGGAAAATCATGTAACGAACAATTAAGCTGGTCAAGTTTTTGTTTTCCAGGTTCCAATCTACCTAGGGCATCGGCTCGGCTTTTCACACGAGTCACGGCACATGCAGTGAATACCTCTGGGAACCTCTGTACGTTTACATCTCTTTCCCCTCTATGAGTAAGAGACACAAGGTGAGATACGTCATGCCAGACACGACTACCAGCTAAGTTGTTACCCAGAATAACATCCACGCCATCGACGGGTAGAAAAGGACGCACACCAAGGGAAACTTTGCCTTGCACTAGGTCAGAGACGATCTTAACATTGTGCAAGGTTACAGCCAATATACTCAAACCAATCCCTTGAATCAGCACACAGATGCCTCTATCTGTCTTTGAGGAAAACGGCAAAACAGACTCTACAACAAAGGACTCAGAGGCACCAGTGTCCCTCAAAATCTTTACCGGTACTGGCTCACCTCCTAGCATGGAAATATAGCCCTCTGAGATAAAAGGAGAATAGTCAGTACTATGATGTTTTACTGTTTCGTCAGCTTGTGTGACAGGATAAGCATAGGGAACAGGTCCAGCTAATGCAACAGATTTCAAATGAGGGATGCCAGATCTGCTGACTTTCCGATTAAGGACAGGACATTGATTCTTCCAGTGTCTTTTACATTGGCAATAATTACAGGTTCTACTTGCATCAATCTGTCCACATGAACTCCGCTCAGGTTTAGAGGGAAAGGAACCACTAACAGAACCGAAGGGATTCACAGTCCAATAACCACTCAAACCACTGTTCCGCTGTCCCCATTGTCACATGTGGGAACCCCCAACACCGCTTTTGTGGGTCAACACATATTTGTCTGCCAAAACTGCTTCAGATGCAGTCTGTACCTTACGTTCATTTATGTAGGTGGCCAGGCGATCAGAAACAGAGTTCTTAAATTGTTCAAGGACAACCAGGTTGCACAACTCTTCGAAAACTAGTGACCACTGATGCAGTGAAAAAAAACTGAAGTATGAAAGCAGTATCAAACGTAGGCTAAAAATAAAAAGGTAAAATCAGCTCTTATCGATTCTCAATTCCGATTCTTTAATCACTGGGATTGAAACGGGTCACATTGCCTTGTCGGCAGTATGCGTGAACGTTCAGCACACATTGTGTCGCCGGCAGTTGAGAACACCCGTTCAATAGGTGCAGAGGGGGCCTGGACACACAAGGTGGTGCAGCTTTTTCACCACATAAGCTGTAACGTTTGTGGCACTTTTCCACATTCTCCGCTGTAATTTTTCCATTGACTGCTTACGTGAACAGAGTTTCATGCTGCAGTTGAACGCTAGCAGCAGTAGGTTTGCTAACGTTACTTGTGTTAGCAATTTGCATAACATTAAATCCATCTACAAGAGAAAAAATCTGAGTAACGTTGTTATTCACTCCAATTTTATTGATTAGTCAAAAGTTTAATCATATTTGTAGTGCATCCTCCAATGCAAGAAATTGGGATTGTTTTTTAGGTAAAATGAAGCCACACCTTTGAGTGGCGCTTTTTGTGTGCTTGGTGGCGGATAACACAACAACAGCCTGGCTGCCCTGGCAATACGGTGGCTGGCTGGCCACTATGTAAAGCAAAACTTGAGCGTTTTGGAATCGATAGTCGGAATCAAAACCAAATTTTCCAAACGATTCGATAGAATCAACATTTTTTAAACAATATTTTGTTGGAACCGGTTCTCGATGCCCAACCCTAAACTACCAGCAAAGGCTGATCAAGAGATCTTAGTCTTCGGGACGGAGTGTAAGGATGGACAAGTTCAGAGAGATAGACCGGGTGTCACGTATCCCTTGTCGATATGAGAGAGAGAGACAGGCGCGAAGGTTTCACTAATCAAATGTACTTTAATAAGAAAACAAAAGAGTGCAACGATGGGCAAAATGAAGAACAAATATCGTACACCTTGAGACACGTAACAGCAGACATTGACGAACAGGGGAATGACAGAAACATGAGGGTTAAAAACCACTTCACTAATAACCTAATACAAGACAGCTGAGAAATAAAATGACATCACACAGACCTAACTCAAACATTCTTGAAACAGACACAAGAGGGAGCCAAACACAACACCATACACAGGGGAGACACTACAAGAAACAAAGTCCCCTCACAGCCCATAAGGGCAAGATGTGACACCGGGGCTAGGTTATGAAGAGATTTAAAAACAAGAAGTACATTTTTTAAACCTATTCTCTGTTGAATTGGCAGCCAGTGTAAAGATTTGAGAATCGGAGAGATATGGTCATATTTCCGACATTTGTGGATGAGTCTTGTAACGAAGCCCACACTCTGCGTCAATAATAAGAGGTTTTATTATACCAGCAATGAAGACCAGGTCACGTTCATACAGCAGCAACAAACAGGCAAGGTTCGGTACACAGTCTGGGCAGAACAGATACTCTCCACAATCCTTAGGCAGAAACAGGGACAGGCAAGGTTTGGTACACAGTGCAGGCAGAAACGGTACAG